>CAUYTI010072710.1:0-12535 GCA_963575145.1 Galago senegalensis
GGTCCCAGCTACTTGGGAGGCAGAGGCAAGAGACTCGCTTGAGCCCAGGAAGTTGGAGGTTGCTGTGAGCTGTAATGCCATGGCACTCTACCCAGGGGGACAGCTTGAGGCTCTGTCTCAAAAAAAAAAAAAAAAAGAAATACAAAACAGAACTACCCTTTAAAACTGCCTGTAAAAACTGTAGCACATTCTTTTTGATATTTCTGATAGCGAAAAACTTCTTTTCTTCCCAAATCCATTTTACTTTCAGAAATAGACAAAAGTAATCCAGGTTCAAATCTCACTATGTAGTGAATGATCATGCAGATAATACCACTCACTGGTCGAAAATGATTACAGAGTAATGAACTTGATTTTCAAGTGCAGCATATAAATCTCACTCATCTTCATCTCGGAAGCTCTCTAGGCCTTCATTTAGCTTCTGCCCCCCTCCCTTGAGACCAAGAAGGCAGCCCTGCCACTCTTCAAGGCTACCCTCTCCAGCTGTGCCTTGATTCCACTCTTCCCAAATACTCCTGACACAAGAATGCATAAAAATAGTTACTTATATACATGCATTTAATGGTCTCAAAGCAACAACTCTTTTGAAGTTTTCACCAGAGGTCTTTACAAGCCTAAGACAGAAGAAGGACCTCAATTAGAAAACAAGTTGGGTGCAAAAATGCCCCATATTATCTCCAAAAGTGATAGGAAAAATCTAAACACCACTTCTACATGGTATATACGCTGCCTTCCTAAACCTCATAACATAATAGCACTTTCTTGAAAGGTCTCAACATAGCTAGAAATTAAATGAAAGATGAAGCTGTAGAAAGAAAAAAAGTTTTCATAAAATTGAATTCATCGGCTTAACCCAAGGCTTAACTTACTTTTATTTAATCTGTTCTGCCCTCGTCCCTAAACTATGGCAAACTTTTCTAACTCATGTCCCTTGTTCTAGTCTCATTTTACTTAATCCAACTTGAAAATTGCTGAACAACTCAAAAGCTTCCTAAATATTACTTTGCAAGTATTATGCTCATGAACAAAAACTTTCAAAAGTTCTCGTACCAAACCCAAAGTTCTTAGCCTGATCACCCAGGCAATCTGATGACTGACAATCTGACTCCTACCCACCAATCTCCTTCCCACTACATCCCACCTCTTAGGCGTTTTACACACGAGCCAAGAGAATACTCCTGCATATTTTTCCACATCTACATTCATGGTGTTTCCACAACCTATGACTTCTCTTCTCCCTGCTAAGCTGATTTTTGTTTAGGGCCCAGGCCAAGTTCTACTATTCCCATGGGCCTCTCCCATTCTCCCCACCTGTCAGGGATTCTGCTCCTCCCAGATAAGCACGATACTACGTACATCGCATATTATGTACATTGCATTTTCTACCTTGATATTTATTAATCTTTCTCCAGACATACAGGTCAGCTCAAGTAGTCTGGGTAGTCAGCTCAAGTATCATAGGTAAGTTTTCCTGCTGGGATACACAGACTGATAATTATAGTCTTATAATCTGTATGTAGCCTTTTATAAATTAGGAAAGCATTAAGTTTCATAATATGTATCTTAAATTTTTCAAAAAGGATACTTGACTGCCCACAGAACCCGTGAATAATATACAACAGCCAATCACGATGCACAGTATTTTTAATTATATCCAGAAGTTCGCCATTCCACACATACTTCATGTAAGGCTCACTACAGATCCCAAATACACCTGAAAAATAAAAGCTGGTGTCATTAAGATAAGGAAATAGGTTGATATTCGACTCATTTTTGAGTTCTGAAAATTCTGTTTCTAACTTCAAAATGAGATGCCCGAATAACAGCATGGCCATTTTCAGTGGATGTCACTCCTACCGGGAGCCACAGTGTTGTGCTGATCTGTACAAAGTCAAAGAAGAAACACACATTCTGATTCATGAGAGTTCTTAAAAGAAAAGAGAACAACAGGGAAATGAAGGACATGTGTACAAATATATTAATACAGACAAGAGCTGGCAGAGTACCGGGTGAGTACAGGTTCCTGGGTCCAGATCTTCGCTCTGCCTCCTACCAGCAGGGTAACGGGCACCTTCAAGATGTTACTCATCTCAGCGCCTCTGTGTCCACACCTGTTATGTGTGTTGTGTGGCTGCATCAGAAAGAAATGACCTAGTAATGCACATAAAGTGCTTTTAACCAGCCTGGTGCGTTAACTAATACTTCCATAAATGGTAGTTACTACATCAGGCCTTTTCTGTACAAAGAAATCAATTAATTTCATCAAACGCGATTTTAACATATCCAGATAAATTTATTAAACAGCAGTGAGTTTTACAAAATTTACATGAAGTGAACATGAAGTGAAAAATAAGAAATAAGTACACAATGGCTTAAAAGATTGTAACAGTTTTGGATTGTAGTTAATGCCGTATTTTTTTTTCAAAACATGATCTGTTAAGAGGATTTCTTATAACAAATACACTTTAATCTGAGTCTTAAAAACTTTCTCTTCCCTTTCAATGCATTACACAAGAGAAGGAATAATACAGACAAGACTAGAGTCCTGTCTTCGTCACGTACTAGCTCTGTGACATAAGACAGGTTACTTAACCTCTCTGAACTTCAACTTTCTAAACCATAAAATGATGTTACTACTACTCACTTAGGAACTATTGCTCAGATTGACTAGAATATGCAAAGTACCTGACACACAGTAGAGACCTGAAAAAAAAAAGTATTATTTTCCTTTCTCTCTAACCCCACAGCTTCTACTTTCATGGGCTATTTCTTATTTCTTATCAGTATATCCTTGGTGGTGGGAGAATAATCCTGCCCCCAGCAAAGATGTCTACATTCTAATAATTCTAATTATTCAAATATTAATATTTATATAAATAATTTAATTCTTTATGTAAAACTGGCATTTTACCTACTGACTAGCATTTTTATGAGAATATTATATGCTAATGAATAGCATATAGGTAATTACATAATAGGTAGTGCAGGGTAACTTTTTTCTAAAATTTTCTAAAATTCAGGCCATACCAAACTGCGAAAGAAAATAAGGTGTGTATTATCCAACACTGAGAAAAACAATTCTCCATGTAAACCTCATCAAAAGTCTAGACTTAAATGTATTCGATAAAGTGCATGAATAATTGCTGGAAAATGTCAGCATACAATTCTCTGGCTGGCTTACAAATGAAATCACATAGTGATTAATAATCTCTATAAAAATGAATTGGTCAAGTTCATACATCTAAAACAACCCCATGTGAGGACAAAGAGCAAGGAGGGATGGAGAGATATGAGCGAAATCGGGGTGAATTTAAGGAGATGCCATTTCGTGGATGCCACGCTAACACACACTAGATACGCCAAAACCACCTACCGCTTCCACCCTGGGTAATTAATCCTTCATCTTCAAAGATGTCAAAGCTCTCCTGGCGAGTCTTGGTCGTTTCTGATTTTAACATCTCCAGGGGCATTCGCAGGACAGTGAGATTATACTGAAGTGAGTGGGACAAATCGTAGCTGTAACTGAGAACAGAACTGAAACTTAATAAGAGCTCCAAAAGCAAAGCATATTTCAGTCTTGGCTCCTATATGGAATTAAAGACCTGTGAATTAAATTACTTAGCACCTGTTACTTAAGTTGGAAGCAATGTTGTTCAAATAAGTACTGGAGAACACAGCAAACTATGAGCCTAATAAAACACCCATTACATGACTCAGGCATCTGCATGACGAGAAATACACAATACAGTGTGAGTAGCCTACATGCTTGATTCGTACAAGGTGCCTTTTTTGGCTCATAACTGAAATCAATCTAAGTTCATGGTCTTGTGCAAAGGAGTCACAATTCCATAGGTATCTGAATGGGGTTCTATAGATTGTACTGTAACCACTGCAAGAGTGCCCAGTCTGTACCCTAGTTTACCCATGGGCAAAAATAATTCTGTAAATTACTGATGGTGGTATCATAACACAGTTCATAATGAAATAGGAATAACTGAATAACATAGGCCATGACAGTGAAATGTACTTTAGGAGAGTAAAAGCCATTTGAAAAATACTAACAGTCTGTGTACATTAATTTGGACATTAGCCCAAAAGAAACTCACTACAATTCTGATTCCACGTAATTAGTACTGTTTTATAAATATTTCTAGCTATATATATTTTAGCATAGAATTTCAGAATGTACCTTGAATACTTTAGGTTTATACACATTTCTTTTCATAGTATTTTAGTCACATTTTAAGATGGTTACAATTTTGTTTGGGGGGTCCTCACCCATTAATTTTTTTCTGCTTTAGTTTATTGCTACTTGGAAATTTACTTCATCTCTGAAATGCAATTTTAACACATTTGCTTGATGGATCCACTCCGGTTAATAGCATCTAACCTCAAAAGGATAAAAGCAGTATTAAGAAGTTGGTTTCTGATTTATTTTTCTTTTTGAGATGGGATCTTGCTTCATCACAGAAGCTGGAATGCAATGGTGTGAACATGTAACACTTATTATTACAGCCTTGAAATTCTGGGATCAAGAAGGCCTCTAGCCTCGGACTCCTTAGGAGCTGGGACTACAGGTGCATGAAGCAGGGGAGACCATTGCTAACGATACCACTGAGCGTCAGTAGTAACTCACAGAACACAAACATTAAAGTAAGCAATAAAGACCGAAAGGCAGATGATGGAGACAAATACGATGGCGATATCGATTCGATATTCAATAAGCATTTGTGGAAGGGAAAACTATTTCTTTGGAAGCCCTTCCTTTACTACTGTTAAATAATTAACTTCCTTTAGTTCTACATCAATGAAGACACAGTCCACTCTACATAGTAGACATGTTTGCCTTTATTTCATAAAGAAAGTTAACTATATTAACAATTAAAAATAAATGTTTTAAAATGCAAAGTACCCCATCATTATTTGCACCAACAGCTACAGATGTCCTAGTCCTTTTAGTCCTCAAGACTCAGGTCCTTACTGGTGGCTACTAGTTTATGTTCTATTTTTTAGTTTGGATATTATAACTGATAGATACAGTTATGGTGATGGATGGAAAATTCTATCAGGCCCACTACTGGTTACCAATGGTAGTCTAACACTTTCTCACGATGCTCTATTATAATTCACTTGCCTGTTCTTCAGTTATCAATATGTGGGTTGTCCCTGGCTTGGTCGGGTTGCTTTTTTGGATTATCACAAATACAGAAGCTATAAATGTCTCTTTACTAATAAGGATTTGTATTTTCCTTCCTGGTTTACTTTCATAGGATCCATTTTCATATATGCTCAATGCTACGTTCCTTACCCAGAAAACTACTAGTTTATAATGCCACCATCAGTATTGGAACAGTTCTTCTAATCTTAAATTTATTTCTAGCACACTTTGCCAGATTATTCACTGAAAATTGAACTGTGAAATTGTTATAACTCTGTATTAGGAGATGAATGCAAACTTCATTTTTATAATTCAAACTTCAAAACTGAGAATATTTCTTTAAAATATAGCAACTCTTACCTAAAACAAAAATGATTTTTATAGTGAGAATAAATACCCCTTACTTTATCCATGTGGATTCTCAGATATCAGATTTTTATAGGGAAGAAATACTTGCACTTCAATGCTTTTAAATAAAATAATCCGGCTATTTCAAAAAATAGAGAAAGTTCTACTATGTATTCTGATTCTGTCTTTATCCTTGGAAAATAATTTAAAAATTTAAGTGATAGGTAGGAGCAAACTAAGCTTAAACTTACCTAAAGTAAAAATTGCTAGATAGGTCCACATTTTGAAATATTCGTAGATACCTTAAAAAAAAAATCAAAGTATATTACATTCAGACAATACTATTGATTTTCATAGTTTAACATGTACTCATATATGTTCATATCTGTAAACACACCTGTTAAAACTGAAGAATTGAAACCAGACCTGGAATAGAGATTTCCTCTAAAATCTGTTGATCATCCCTCCAAAGACCCCTGACCTAATAGTTTGACTGCTCCTCATCACTGACTGCGCCAGTGAGAGGCAAAGTCATGCTCCCCGTGGAGCCAGCACTTAGATTTTGGATAAAGTACAAGGAAATCCTGTTTCTGCTTTTGCCATGTGCTTTGCAAATGTTTTGAGGATGAAGAGAGAGGAGACCATCAAAAACAAGCAAAAAGTTTGTGAGTCACCATAATTTTAAGTTGGAAAGTTTTTAAAACTGAAACAAAGTATAGAATAAAATATTCGCCTATCTACCACTCAGGACTAATAAATGTTCACACTTTTCATATTCATTTCAACTTTTTTAAGGTAAATAACTAAAACAGGATATAAAAAGTTAAAATGCCCTTTACATTTCCCTCGGCCTGTTCTCTCTCTCCAGAGCTGACCATTTTCATGTAATTGATGATTCTTTCCAGCCCACGTGTCCCTTTACTTTCGTTACATTGGAGACATCTTTAAACAATATATAGCATTGCATTATATATTTAAAATATTTACACGAATCATTTCAAACATTGCAGATTGTCCTACAACTCACATTTTTTGATATATCTAATATAGCTGTGTTCAAAGTTATGGATTTAATTTGCTCACTTTAATTGACGTTTGGTACCGTGTCAGGTACAGTCACCCCTAGGTCTCCATGGGGAAGTGGTTCTAGAATTCCCCTGCTACCAAAATCCACAGATGCTCAAGTCCCTTATATATAAAATAGTGCAGTATTTGCAGAACCTACACATATCTTCCCTTATACTTTAAATCCTCTCTAGATTACTTACAATACCTAATACAATGGAAATGCTATGGAAATAGCTGTTACGTTGTATTGTTTAGGAAATAATGACAACAAAAAATGTACATATTCAGTACAGACATAATTTTTTTTCAAATATTTCTGATCCATGGTTGGTTGAACCCATCGACGCAGAATCCAAGGATAAGGAGGGTCAACTACATGTGACACCCTCCGTTTATCCATTCTTCTGCTGATAGGCCATCAGATCTTTCCAGTTTTCCATCATACGTGTATGATACAATGCTTATATGTTTTCCCGTACACATGTATGAGAGTGTCTTTACGGCACATAGAAATAAGAACTGCTAGACAATAAATAATGTGCACTTTGAACTTTGCTAAAACACATCAAATTATCCTAAGTGGCTAAAATAATAATCCCTCCAACTCATAGTGTATTACTCATGGTATACAGTTCATGTCCCACAGCTCTGCTAATAACTAATAACAGCAGATAGTTTGATTATTCCTAACCTGACTAATGAGAATAAAATGCTATTTTTTAATCTGCACTTCCCAAATTATTAGGTTCAGAATCTTTTCCGGGAATTGCCTGTTTCTAACTACTAATCCTATTTTAGTTAAGTGTTGTACCTTTGTCTCACTGATTTGGAGAAATTCTTCATGTATTCTAAGTACTAATCCTTATGCTACGTTGCAAACATCTGCTTTCAGACTGTTTGTCTCCTAAAATTTGTCTAGATTATAAATATATTTTAAATATTGATAGCAGCAAATATATCATTGTTTCTCTTACAGTTTGTGATTTTTGTATTTTATTTCTTTGCTTTTGTTGTTGTTGAGACAGAGTCCCACCCTATGCCCTGAACAGAGTGCAATCGCATCATAGCTCACTGCAACCTCAGACTTGGGCTGTGGGCATCCCGCGGCCTCAGCCTCTGGAAGCTGCTGGGATTACAGGTGCTTGCCTTGGCACCCCCCTTTATTTATAACTTTTTCTCCATGCCAGAATTACAAAAACATTTACCTTTATTTTCTTAAAATTGCCTTTGTACTTCTGGAATTGCTTCTTGACTACTGTTAGAGATTGGAATCTAATTTTATTTTTGTCCAAATAGAAAGCCAGCACTATTTTTTTTTTTTGAAGTTTTTGGCCAGGGCTTTAATAATTTTCTTCATAAAGTCTATATAGCTTTTGTTACATTTTACCCACCACCTCCGGTATACCGGGCCAGCACCCTACTCCTTTGGGCCACAGGTGCCGCCCAAAGCCAGCACTATTTGGCCCATCTTTTCCCCAGTGACTTGTAGTCCTCCCTCTATTATATAAATTGTATATACATTTATACATGATATAAATATTTTACACTTCCCACATAAAACAGATCTTTTTCTGGGCTTTTCACTCTGCTCACTGACCAAAGTCAATTCCTCCACCAATATCGAGCAGTCTCACTATGGGGTGCGGTGGCTTCTTTCTTGTTTTATAAACTGTCTGGACCATGCTTAGACTTTTGCTTTTCCACATAAATTCTAAAATCACTATGTCAGGTTCCATTTCCAAAATTCCTATTGAAACCTGGATTAGAGTTACATTAAATTTAGGAATTAATTTTGGAGAAAACCAGCATATTTACGACATAAAGTCTTGTGATCCATGAACAAAGGCTGTCTCTCCAATTATTTAGGAATTTAAAAATCTTATATAATAACTTTCTCCATAAAGTCTATATAGCTTTTGTTACATTTATTCCCAGGTATTTTCTAAATTTTCTTGTTGGTTGCTGGCAATGTGTAGAAACATTACTGGTGCCCACATGCTGATCTTCTCTTCTGTCACCTTGCTGAACTTTTTCATTATTTCTGAGAGTTTGTAGATATTCTCGGACTTTCCAAGCAAAATTCATGCTGTCTGCATAATGACAATATTTGTCTCTTCTCAAGCTTTATGCCTTAATTTCCTACTCTTATTGCACTGGCTAGGGCCTTCAACAGGATGTTGAATATTAGTACTGACTGCGGACACCTCAGTATTGTTCCTTACCTTAACTAAAGGTAATGCTTTTAAGATTTCATTTCTAAGAGTAATTTTGGATATAGGTTTTTAATAGATTTATCAGATTAAGAAAATTTGCTTATATTCCTGCTTTGCTAAGACTTTTGACTACAAACAAGTAACAGATTTTATCAAATTTATTTTCTGCAAATATTAAGATGATCATAATTTTCTTCAGCAATGTTTTAATGTGGTAAATTGCTCTGGGGATTTTCTAAAATTGATAAATCACACATAGAGGAATAATCTCTACTTGTCATTGTGTATGAGATGTATTGTACTGCATAGTACTGTATTTTATTTCCCATTATTTTACCCAATATTTTTACTTAAATGCATTATTGGATAACATAGTAAGTAGTTAAAAGTTTTTCCTATCTTACTGGAAGTAGTATTACTTCAATCTACCTATAACAACAAAAAAAAAGACATTAAACTGAGTAAATCCATTTGCTATACATATTAATCATATTTTACTCTTTAAAGATATTCAAATTGCTACATTACAACTATTCGTTAATAGTATTTATATTACTATTCTTGGCTAACACAATGATGGAATTTTTAAATAATATAAATCTCTTTAACTCTTCCTGTCCCTTGAATTCATGGGCACTGGTCAATCAGATTCACCTTCAACCAACACAGTATGCCTGCCTATAAGTTGTAGGGCAGGCGTCCTCAATCTATAGCCCATGGGCCCCGCCTAGGACATTTATCTGGCCCGCCGGGTGTTTTTGCCGCTGCTGCCTGTCCTGTTTGGCAGCTGACTCGTCCCAGGGCCCATCTGGCTCTCCAAAGGTCTGAAGGACAGTGAACTGGCCCCGTTTAAAAAGTTTGAGGACCCCTGCTATAGGGGATAGGATTTTTTTTTCAGTTAGCACAAAACTATATCTGGTAAACTGTACTTACCTTCATCTGAAACAAATTATTTTTTAACAACCCCATTTCCAAATAATCATCAAAAGCAATGTCACATGGGTCCAGAAAATCATTATCTAAGGTCTCAAGTAAAAGAGCACATCACCTTTAAATTTTGGTTCAGAATAACACTACAGAAGTACAGAGTATAATTAAAATCTAAACTGGTCTATCCTAAAAACTTAGAAATACTGCTTTGTTACATTTTCATCTTCCTAATATTAAAATCAATTCAACCTTTATAATTTTGAATTTATCAATGTTAATAGCTTCTTCCCACAAGGGTCCAAAAATTCCCTCTAAAACATCTGAAGATTTCAAATGTACAAAATAATTAGGAAATACAGTATGTCCTTCTGAATTCACTGTTAGAGCCCTCTCCTTAAACACACATACAAACATTCTCTCTCTTTAAATACACATTTTATTTTTCTAATCCACTTAACAGTAAGTAGCACATAGCTTGATACTTCACCCCTGAATATTTTAGCATGGGTCTATTACAAACAAGAACAGTCTCCTAAATTTGTCGGCCCCAACCCCTGGGTCTTGGACTAGTACTAGTCTATGACCTGTTAGGAACCCTTTGCAGAGCAGGGGTGAGTGCGGGGCAAGTGTGTGAAGCTCCATCTGTCTTTACAGTCGCTCTCCATTGCTCACATCACCGCCTGAGCTCCTCCTCCTATCTTATCAGCAGCGGCACTAGACTCCCACAGGACTGCAAACCCTACTGCAAAACTGCACATGTGAGGGATCTAGGTTGCAGGCTCCTCACGAGAATCTGATGCCTGATGGTCTGAGATGGAGCCGAGACAGTGATGCTAGTGTTGGGGAGTGGCTGCAGATACAGATTACCATTAGTAGAGAGGTTTAACTGCACAGAGACCACAATAAACCATTTCATTATTTATTACAAAGTAATATGTGAAATAATAAAAATAAAGCTCACAATAAATAAAATGCGCTTGAATCATCCTTAACCCAGCCCCCAGGGCTCCCAGTCTGTGGAACAACAGTCTTCTGTGAAACTGGCCCCTGGTGCCCAAGAAGTTGGGGACTGCTGTCCTAAATAACCACAACGCTATTATCAAACTCAAAATTTAACACTGATTCAACATCCCAGTAAAGTTCTTTACAGCCCTGTGTCTATGTATGAGCACTCAGTGCACATTTTAACCCAGGAACCAACAGAAATTCACATGCTGCATTGGACTGTCACGTCTGTTTTAAAGTCTAGAGCAGTTCTGTGTTTTCTGTTTTTGATGACTTTCACATTTTTGAAGAGTTCAGACCCGCTGTTTTGCAGAAAGACCCACAGTGTGGGTTTATCAGATTATCTTCTCACCCTTAAGAGTCAAGTTAAATTTTTAGCAAGAAAACTACCAGGTAAAATTTGCCCTTTCCATTCCTTCACATTAAAAGGCAAATAATGTCAGTTTTGTCTCATTATTGCTGATGCCAAGTTTGATTATTTATTATTTTGCCATTTTTTCATCATAAAAATACTTTTTCTCATTGAAAGAGATCCATGGAGTTTAATATGTTGGGACTGTACGACTATTCTTTTCCTCAGTAACAACCCCTCACCTAAGGTTTTAATAGCCGCTACTGACCTCACCTGAATCAACTGGTACTGTTTTACTGAAGGTTTCTAATAGCCCTAGAACAAAGGTGTAGAATTCTGAGCCAGCATCTCATGTTTTTACATACATTTATAATCCTTGGAATTTATTTTGTTTTCTAATTAATCTACCACAATAAAAAAAAAAAAAAGAAGTAGCAGCAGTTACCATGAGTACGTACCTGGCTTCATCAGGATGAGTGACCCGTACAGAATCATTGGGTATATAGATCATATTTGTATCTTCAATCTTATATATTGCATGACCGCCAATATCTGCCATCTTCCTCCTTTTAGTTATTAGCACAATATAATAGCCTTCTAAAAACCTGACAAAACCTATGCAACAAAAAGGACAGATAAATGTGTTTTAGAAACTCAGTAATGCTTTTAAGTGCATATTTAAAAGGCCAAAGATGTTTGAGGAATTTCCTGCTTTATTATTTCTATGATTTGTGGTCAAATTTTCCATGGTCTTAGAATTATTCTCTAGAAATATCTATGCTGACATTTATCTCACTTAAAAATATTATTCTAAACCATTTTAATTAATTTATTCATTCCTTTCAATCTCATTCCAGGTAGGACTGAGATGCCTTAAACAGAAATATATAAAAGATTAGGGGAACTTCTTCGATGGGTTATAGAGCTTCAGGTTTGTATAAGATGCATATAGGTAACACTGCTATACTGTACACTTAAAAATGATTAGGATGGTAAATTTTATATATATTATACCATAATTAAATATACACACACACACCCCATTGATAAAAATGAGGGAGGAAATTATAATAATTATAATAATAATAATTATAATAATTATATAATTATAATAAATGAGATGATGCTCAAAAAACTAGCCAGATGAAGACAAGATAAAAGTCATACATAAGAACACATCCTAAGGCCCCAGGTGCTATTCTCCATACTTGCCTTTGTGTTTTCTTTTCTTTTTTTTTTAATTTGTTTTTTATTAGATCATAATTGTGTACATTAATTCTCTCATAGGATACAGTGTGTTACTTTTATATGCAGTTTGGAAAACTCTCATCCAAGTGGCTAACATAGCCATCATGTCTTTCTCATAATTGTTATGTTAAGACATTTATATTCAACCTTTAGACAAATTCACCTGTACCCAAATAGAATAAACTATAGGCATGATCCCCACAATATCATTCT
>CAUYTI010072711.1:0-13274 GCA_963575145.1 Galago senegalensis
CGGGCGCCTGTGGTCCCAGCTACTTGGGAGGCGGAGGCAAGAGACTCGCTTGAGCCCAGGAGTTGGAGGTTGCTGTGAGCGTGATGCCATGGCACTCTACCCAGGGGGACAGCTTGAGGCTCTGTCTCAAAAAAAAAAAAATAATAATAATAATAATAATAGGGCCAGGTGTGGTGGCTCATGCCTGTAATCCTAGCACCCTGAAAGGCCAAGGTGGGTAGATTGCTATGAGGTTACAGGTTCAAGACCTATCTAAGCAAGAACAAGACTCCATTGCTAAAAAATACCCAGGCATTGTGGTGGACACCTATAGCCCAGCTACTCAAGAGACTGAGGCAAGAGAATCATTTGAGCCCAAGAGTCTGAGGTTGCTGTGGGATGGCAAAGTGAGACTCTGTCTCCAAATAATAATAATAATGATAAAATAAAATTGCTCTAAAAGTTAGAAAAACAGATTTACCATAAATAATACAAAGACATTAAAAAAATTAATTTCTTAAATGGCAGATAGAATATGTATATATTTTTCTTCTTCCAATAAAACCACCTCAAGATGGCCACTAAAGTCTATTAAATGGCCAGGTATGGAGGTTTACACTTATAATCCCAACATTTTGGGATGCCCAACTGGGAGGATTGCTTTAAGCCAGGAGTTCAAGATCAGCCTGAGAAACATAGCAAAACCCCCATCTTTAGAAAATGTAAAAAAATTAGCCAGGTATAGTAGCACACACCTGCACCAGACACTGATGCAGGAGGATCACCAGAGCCCACAAGTTTGAGACTGCATATTTATGTATGAATGGACCACTTGGGCAACAGAGCCAGACTCTTTATTAAAAAAAAAAAAAAGTATAAGCTCAGAAGCTGTAGCTCAAGCAGATAGGGCTCCAGCCACACACACTGGAGCTGGCAGATTTGAATCCAGCCCAGGCTTGCCAAACAACAATGACAATTACAACCAAAAAATAGCCGAGTGTGGTGGCAGACACCTGCAGTCCCAGCTACTTGGGAGGCCGAGGCAAGAGAATCACTTAAGCCCAAGATTTGGAGGTTGCTGTGAGCTGTGATGCCACTGTACTCTACCCAGGGGGATAGCTTGAGGCTCTGTCTCAAAAAAAAAAAAAAAATAAAGAAGACAGGCACAAAACCTCTAATTTAACCCTTGAAGATACCAAATACTACCAGAAAAGGTGGAATAAGGTAAAGAATTTGAAAAGGGGTAAACGCCTATATATATACAACAGAATAAATGAGTCCCAAAATATTATTGGCTGTCCCAACAGTTGCCCAAGAAGTAGCCATACATAGGGGAAATGGGAAATTTTACAAAATATTCATGAAATATTGTCTATGGAGGCCAGGAATGGTGGCTCTCACCTATAATCCTAGCACTCTTGAGAAGCTGAGGTGGGTGGATTGCCCGAGCTCACAAGTTTGAGACCAGACTGAGCCAGAGAGAGACCCCTGCCTCTAAAAATAGACAACCTGTTGTGGCAGGTGCCTATAGTCCCAGCTACTGGGGAGGCTGAGGCAGGAGGATCACTTAAGCCCAAGAATTTTAGTTGCTGTGAGCCATGATAGCATGGCACTCTACCCAGGTTGACAGAGTGAGACTGTCTCAAAAAATATACATATATATTATCTACTTGTTGGCCACCTCTTTGTAAAAGTTTGTGATGAATATTTTGTAATTAAAGGTACATTTAGCTACAATTTCCCGTTTTTCCTATGTATGGCTACCTCATGGGCAACCTTGAGAACATCCTGTACATTTAACAAAGAAATAGTGAAAAAACAAGAAACGAGATATTTTCAAATTTGGGCCAGGTTATGGTGGCTCACGCCTATAATCTTGGCACTCCAGGAGGCCAACACGGATGGATTGCTTGAACTCCGGAGTTTAAGACCAGCCTGAGCAAAAATGAGACCCCGTCTCTTAAAAATGAATAGCCAGGCGTGTAGCAGGTGCCTGTAGTCCCAGTTACCTGGAAGGCTGTGGCAAGAGGATCACTTGAGCCCAAGAGTTTAAGGTTCTGTGAGTTAAAACTAGCAACTAAAAAAGACTTTGTCCCACAAAAGGGTATTTTTCCCTTTGTTCCCCCCCCCCAAAAAAGGGTAAGGAAATCTCCCAGAAATTACAACACAAAGCCAAAGTGTAATAGTTGAAACCAAGAGATTAAAAAAAATCAAGTAACGATTCATGAAGTCTAACATCCCAGTAATAAAAGTTCCATAATGAAACAATAGAGAAAACAGATTCCCTTCACTTTTTTCAGAGTGGAAAGGTGAGAAGCAGAGACTTATCAAAGAAAAGTTTCAAGAAAATTCCCCCTCATTGATTGAGAAATTTTAAGAAAATACCCCCTCATTGAATGAGATTAGTCTCCAGAATTCCAAGATACCAAATTTTTTAAAAAGTGATAACAGACTGGCACAGTGGCTTGTGCCTGTAATACTAACACTGGGAGGCCAAGGCAGGTGGATTGCCTGAGCTCATAGAGACCAGTCTGAGCAAGAGTAAGACCCTGCCACTAAAAGTAGCTGGACATTGTGACAGGTGCCTATAATCCCAGCTACTTGGGAAGTCGAGGCAATAAAATCTCTTGAGCCCAAAAGTTTGAGGTTGCTGTGAGCTATGACACCACAGCACTCGATAGAGGGTAACAAAGAGAGATTGTCTCCAAAATAATAAATTAATTAAAAAATGATAACACAAGAAGATCACAAAAATTTACATAATGGTACTTCCTAACTCCACCTTGTTACTGGCAGGGGAGGGGAACAGTTTACAGAAACAAAAAATAAGCCATAATGTTCAACCTAAAACTGTGTAGTAAACAAGTCTGAGAACAAAGAACATCTTTCACTCATTCAAACAATATTAGACACCAAATCAGGCACTATTCAAAGAGCTGGGAACAGAAATGAACAAGAGAGTTACTAAGAAGAAACAATTCAAAGTGTCTGCCTTTGGGAAGCAGGCCTGTAAGGAAGGAATGGAAAAGTCAGAAGACAAAGTTGAAAGATTATTTTTTCTTTTCTTTTTTTTTTTTGAGACAAGGTCTTAGTCTATTACCCAGGCTGGAATACACTGGTGTGATCATAATTAACTGTAACCTCAAACTCCCAGGCTCAAGAAATCCTCCCACTTTGGCCTCCCAAAGTGCTGTGTGTGATTATAAGTTTGGGTCACTGGCACCCAGCCACAAATTCTATATGTTCTTATTTCAGGACCTAGGATCACAGAAGAGATTTTATCAAATATAATACCCCTCACAGCAGCATTTCTTTTTCAATTGTACACAGGTAACAAATGGGGTGTGTCAGATCTTTTCTACTTTCAAAGTTAAAACTAGGCTCGGCACCACAGCAAGGTGGTTACAGCACCAGCCACATGCACTGAGGCTGGTTGGTTCGAACTTGGCCTGGGCCAGCAAAACAATGACAACTGCAACAAGAAATACCTGGGCATTGTACCAGGCCCCAGCTATATGGGAGGCTGAGGAGTTTGAGGTTGCTGTGAGCTGTGACGCCACGTCACTCCACTGAGGGCAACATAGTGAGACTCCAATTCTATTAGCTTTTCATTTGTGTTATGAAATTTGAAAATACCTTTTTTTTTGGGGGGGGGGGGACAGAGTCTTATTTAGTCCCTAGAGTGCTGTGGCATTATAACTCACAGAACCTTAAATTCTTGGACTCAAGTGATCCTCTTGCCTCAGCCTTCCAGGTAACTGGGACTACAGGTACCTGCCAAACACCTGGCTATTTATTTTTAAGAGACTGAGTCTCACTTTTGCTTGGGGTGGTCTTAAACTCCTGAGCTCAAGAGTTTGAGGTTGCTGTGAGCTGTGATACTACTGCACTCTACTGAGAGCGACACAGTGAGACTGTCTCAAGAAAGAAAAACAAAAAAAAAGTTTTAGACCTAAATTAAAAGCAAACCTTTAAAGAGTAATTTAGAAAAAAGACTAGCTTAAGGAAAGAATGAAGCAATTTAAAATTCTTTGAATGTTCTCTTTAATTTCTCTTTAAACTACTCAAAGAGAAATATAGCACTAACAGAGCCATTTACTTACAGGTTTAATAACATTTCACCAGTGGAAATCAATAAAATTATAGCTGTATTGGCAATATCAGCACTAGAAAAATATCACCTACAAAATTATGCTCTTTACCTAATTAGGAGATGACAAATTGTTATTCTGTAAGACACAGCTAACTATAATGTGTATCCTGCAGAGCTAAAGCAGCAACAAAGTATAAGTAATAGTAACAACAGTAAATCCTACTTTTTTTTTTTTTTTTGCAGTTTTTGGCCAAGCCTGGGTTTGAACCCATCACCTCAGGCATATGGGGCTGGCGCCCTACTCCTTTGAGCCACAGGCACCACCCTACTTTCTAATACAATGACTTGGTTCAGAATTAGTGTAGTCTACCCTAACCTAAGATAGAAATCACCACAACAGCATCTGTCATTATAAAGATCACTAACAAAATCCCATGTTTTTAAATTCACTAGTTAAATGTCATTAACACATTTCTATAAATTTACACTGGCTTCTAAGCAGGCATCAATGAGTTCCACTCCACTAATATCCTAAAAACATTAAACAACAGTGGAAAAAACTTGCATTTAGACATTGAAAATTTTTAAAAGACCAAATATAACTATCATCCTTTATAATTTTTTAAGAATCAGGGTCTTACTATGTTGCCCAGGATAGCTTTAAACTACTGGGCTCAAATGATCCTCCCACCTCAACCTCCTGAGTAGCTGAGACTACAGTAGGCACAGGCCACCACAGTAGTCTTCCAGAATGTTCATAAACCATTTTACCAAGCTTCATGGAACAACAAATTTGCTATCTTCTGAAGTTCTTTTTTAATCTTCTGAAGTTATTAAAGTGGAAGTTTAGTGCTACATAGTGAAGAAGATATTGAACACCAACAAATTACTTTCTGTATATTCTTTGCAGTTGGAAAGGTTCGGTACACATAGTTTATTAATGATAAGGCACTGGGGTCAGAAAGGGAGGAAGAATACAGAAGGAAACTGTACAAAGGCATTATTTCAAATTATAAACAGATGTTTCACTATACTTGTATCTTCTGTTTCAGTTGTACATGACATATAATGCATGACCCAACAAGGCTCCTACATATTTCAAAGTTACAGAATGCAGGATAAGAAAGAAGCTGTGGCCCTGCAAACATAGCGAACACCTTGCATATGCAGGCTGGGAACAGATATAAGGCTAGCACTAACAATGTTCAGGAAACAGGGTTAGAGTAGAAATCCAACTAGCTAAGCAGTCTGGAACGCCTGAGTATCCATCTATGAGATATGGGAGATTAGTCTCAGAAGGAAGTCACAAGGGGGGACTCAGAGTTTTAAGGATTGAGTATGTGATAACAAGGCCAGAGAGTAGGCAGCCCATGGATCAAGGTACCTGAGCAACACGGGACAGGAGCCACGAAAAGAGGCACTATTACTCATTCCAGGTAGACAGAAACTGGGTAGAGGAGAACCTCCATAGCTCATGACCTCTCCACTGACCACCTCCTTAAGTTGACCTAATTTTCACAGACCGGACATACACCATGTATATGTTCAGTACAGTAAGCTTAGTTCCTTACGCTGACTACCTCCATATGTTGACCAGTTTGTTAAAGTTCCTTGGATGGTCAACTTACAGAGAGATTCTACTGTATTTTTCATAACAGATCAAAATGAAAGTTCCCATGGGTTACTTTGGGGAAGGGAAGCAGTAGGGAGGAGGAAAGTCTTCAAGCACCTTTAGGTCTGAGTTTTAATAAAGTATCACTCCCAGATCAAATGATAGCTGATATACAAACCACACAAAAAAGCAGGTGGTAAAAATATTTGTCTATAGATGAATATAACAAGTATCCAAATATCTGAAGGCACAGTTATGCTGAAAATATCTCAGTATTAATGTAACGCAACTCTACCTGGTAAAAAAGAAAAAGAGGCTGGACGTCCGTAGTCAGTAGCTAGGGTAGCGGCCACATACACTGGAGCTGGCAGGTTTGAACCTGGCCCTGGCCTGCCAAAAAATAATAACTACAATAGTAACAACAATAACAAAAAAATAGCCAGGCATTGTGATAGGTGCCTGTAGTCCCAGCTACTTGGGAGGCTGAGGCAAGAGAATCGATTAAGCCCAAGAGTTTGAGGTTGCTGTGAGTGGTGACGCCATAGTACTCCCTCTACCCAGGGTGACACAGTGAGACTCTGTCTCAAAAAAACAATAGGCTCAGCACCTGTGGCTTAAAAGGCTAAGGCGCCAGCCACATACACCTGAGCTGGCGAGTCCAAATCCAGCCCCAGCCTGCCAAACAACAATGACGGCTGTAACCAAAAAATAGCTGGGCGTTGTGGCAAGTGCCTGTAATCCCAGCTACTAGGGAAGCAGAGGCAGGAGAATCACTTGAGCCCAGGAGTTGGAGGTTGCTGTGAGCTGTGATGCCACAGCACTCTACCCAGGGGGACAGCTTGAGGCTCTGTCTCAAAAAAATGAATGAATTAATTAATTAATAAATAATAATTACTTCAGCCCAAGAGTCAGAAGCTGCTGTGAGCTATGATGCCACAGCACTCTACTAGAGGCAACAAAATGAGACTTTGTCTCCAAAAAAAGAAAGAAAATAAGACCCTATCTCTACTAAAAAAAAGAAAAATTAAATAAGTGTTATTACAGATGCCTGTAGTCCCAGCTACTCCAGGGGCTGAGACAAGAGAATCGCTTGAACCCAAAAGTTTGAGGTTGCTGTGAGCTATTAATGACACCACAGTACTCAGCCCAGAACAACAGAGTGAGACTCTTTCAACAAAAAGAAAGAAAGAAAATTTAGCCAGGTGTAGTAGACACACCTATAGTCCCAGTTACCCAGGAGGCTGAGGCAGGAGGATCACTTGAGTCCAGGAGCCTATTGTGAGCTATCATCATGCCACAGCACTCTAGCCTGGGCAACAGAGTTGCCTTGTCTTCCCAAAAAAAGAAAGAAGAAGAAGGGAGCGCAAACTAGAAAAATGAGGTCTAAAGAAAACAACAAACACACATTACATTAGCCCAGAGAGCAAAAACGTCATCCAAAGTCATGCAGCCTCTGGAAAGAATCAGCTGTAAAACAATTAAAAGACAGTTTCGTATTATTAATACAATTATTTTGACCTCACAGACTTCTTGAAAGGATTTAAGGAACCATATGCAAAAGAAACTTCAACTGAAAATCTGACACAAACAGGAAAACAAAAATTGGCTGAAGCAAAGGTTTTTACTTTATTGGTCTTAAGAAATGGTCACAGAAATAGTTACTTTCACATTGTGAGATATTGTAAGTTATAATCATAATAACTCATAAGTTATTCTATGGCAAGTTAGGGTGCCTCAGAAATGTAAGCTATTTCTGCTTTACACTTACTCAAAGAACAATGCATCTAGCAAAAGCTGCCCAGTCTTATAATAAATTCAAAGTCCATCTGGAATTTTAAACAACCTTAACGTGCCATCATGCAATTGCCATTCTCTATTAATTTTAAAACTTAAGAAACAACAAGGAAAAAAAGTAAAAAAAACTTAAGACACAAAATCAAATAAGATGTAACCAATGTATCTAGCACCAAGAGAGCACCATCTTCTCAAATCCATTAACACAGTAGTCCACATCTTCCTAAAATACAACTTACACCCTCCCCCAAACACCATTCACATAAAAACTAAATATTCGTGGATTATATATCTCCTAGCAATCTACCCTGCCATGAGTTCTGGGGCAGTTTAAAAGGAAGACATAAAGGTCCTGCCCTGATTGCGATCACAGTTCATCCTGGATTCCAGACATTAATATATACTTCCAAGTTTAGTAAGTACTATAAAATTACATGAGGTGCTCCAGAAGTATGACTGAGGATACCAGCCCAGCTTGACGGTAAACCATCACAGGCTTATCTGAGGAAACAGTTTATGTCTGCTGATACCAGAAAGAAAAAGGAAAACAGAGTAGGGATGGAGGTATAAAGCTCTATATTTTACTCTGAATTTTCCTGTGGACCTAAAACTGATCTAAAACAATAAAGTCCTGAGTAAAAAAAAACTATTTTTATTAATTTTGGACTAAAAAGGGGGAACAGGCTTAGCGCCTGTAGCTCAAGTGGCTAAGGTTCCAGCCACATACACAAGAGCTGGTGGGTTCAAATCCAGCCCAGGCTTCCAAACAACAACAACTACAACCAAAAAATAGCCGGGTGTTGTGGTGGGCACCTGTAGTCCCAGCTACGTGGAAGGCTGAGACAAGAGAATTTCTTAAGCCCAGGAGTTACAGGTTGCTGTGAGCTGTGATGCCAAGGCACTCTACCCAGGGTGACAGCTTGAGGCTCTGTCTCAAAAAAGGGGGGGGGGGGCCGCAAACAATTAGGTTACATTGTTTGCATTTATGAGGTACAGCTTTTCTTATAGGTTGCATCCCTTACCCAGGAGGTGTGCCCTGTACACTTACATTGTGCCTGCTAGGTGAGAGCACACCAATCTCCCTCCCTCCTCCTCTCTCTCTTCTCCCTCCAACATGAGTTCTTCTCTTGTATGTGCATGCAATTGTTTATCTATTAAAAAATTTTTAAAGAGGGCCAGACACAGTGACTCACTCACACATGTAAATCCTAGCACTCTAATAGGCTGAGGGTAGACTGCTTGAGTTCACAGGTTTGAGACCAGCCTGAGCAAGAACAATATCCCATCTCTAAAAATAGCCAGGTGTGATGGCGGGCGCCTGTAGTCCCAGCTACTCTGAAGGTTGGTGCAAGAGAATCACTTGAGCTCAGGAATTTGAGGTTGCTGTGAGCTGTAACGCCACAGCATTCTACTGAGGGCCACAAAATAAGACTCTTGTTTCAAAAAAAAAAAAAATTTTTTTTAAAATAGAACAACTGATACACAGGAAACATGAATCCCACAAACATGAATGGTGACTAGAGAAAGGTCAAGTGAGAAAAAACAAATACTCCAAGTACTCCACTCAGGTAATGTGAAAGACGAGGAAAAAGTAGTAAAGGTAAAGAGGTATGAGAATAGTGACTGCCTGTGGAAGAGGGTGGCAAGGAGCAGGAAGGGAGACAAGGAAAACCGTATGCATATTAGAAGGTTTCTTGATCTTGGCTCGGCGCCTATAGCTCAACTGGCTAAGGCGCCAGCCACGTACACCTAAGGTGGCGGGTTTGAATCCCCAGCCCGGACCCGCCAAACAACAATGACGGCTGCAACCAAAAAATGGCCGGGCGCTGTGGCGGGCGCCTGTGGTCCCAGCTACTTGGGAGGCGGAGGCAAGAGACTTGCTTGAGCCCAGGAGTTGGAGGTTGCTGTGAGCTGTAATGCCACGGCACTCTACCCAGGGTGACAGCTTGAGGCTCTTTATAAAAAAAAAAAAAAAAAAAAAAAAAAGAAGGTTTCTTGATCTCGATCTGAGTGAAAGCAATATAAATATAAACATGGCTGGTGCAGTGGCTCACGCTTGTAATCCTAGCACCCTGGGAGGCCAAGTCAGGAATTCAAGAACAGCCTGAGCAAGAGCAAGACCCTGTTTCTACTAAAAATAGAAAAATTAGAGACTAAGGCAGGTGGATGGCTTGAGCTCATGAGTTCGAGAGCAGCCTGATCAGGAGTGAGCCCCTGCCTCTACTAAAAATAAAAAATTAAAGGAAGAAGATTGCTTGAGTACAAAAGTATAAGTTTACTATGATGCCACAGCATTCTACCAAAGGGGATAAAGTGAGACAGATAAAGTGAGACAAAAAATAAATAAATAAATTATATATGTATGTATGTATGTATGTATGTATTAGCCAGACACTGTGGTGGGCATCTATTGTCCCAGCTACTTGGGAGGCTGAGACAAGAGGATTGCTCAAACCCAGGACTTCAAGGTTGCTGTGAGCTAGGCTGTTGCTATGGCATTTACCTGCAGCATGACAGAGACAGATCTTGTCTCAAAAAAACCCCCACCAACAACAATATAAATGTGTATATGAGAACAGTTACTGACCTGCACACTTTTAGCCAGCCGACTATATTTTCATATAAGAACTTTTTTTGATATAAAAATTTTTAAACAGAACTGGGATTTCTGCGTCAGCCAAATGAAGTAACAGGACAAGGTATATCCTCCTATCTAAAACAACCAAAATTATGTAGATATATACATAATTTAAAAGCAGACAAAATACATGAAATAACAATTTTCTCAACACTGGAATGCTACTAGACCACTGGACATCAGGCAATGAAGAACAGTGATCCGTGAAAATGGAAAACAGTGCTCGCTTCGGCAACACATATACTAAAATTGGAACGATACAGAGAAGATTAGCATGGCCCCTGTGCAAGGATGACACGCAAATTCGTGAAGCGTTCCATATTTTTTCAGTTTGATGGAAGTATTTCAGAATGCATGTGAAAACCCCACACTGTACCCCAGAAGAGCATCAATGTACATAGTTAACATTCAATAAAAAAAAAAAAAAGAAATTTCACCAAAAAAAAAGAAAATGGAAAACAAATGAGGCAAGCCCTAATACTAGCTTGGCTTACTATCTTGAAAAAATGTCCAGCTAACAGTGCAGGGAGGAGAAACTGAGGCAGTGCCTAGAATTCCTGAGTTGAGGAAACAAAGCTGAGAAAACAAAGAAATGAAAGCCAGTAGAGGTCAGAAGATAGAGTCCCAGAGAATGAAGAGCTAACTGAGAGGAACCAGGAAACGTGCAGAAGGTGCTTCTCACACACAGGAGGAGAATGCACGTGCCAGGTAAGAAACTACCAGAGACCAGAGAAACAATCACTGGAAATAATTAGAATATACAGTGCCCAAAGTTCACTCAGGACTGTGAACGCTATTTGTTCTCAAACAGCCACAGTGGAAAAACTCACAATCATGGTGTACTGGGTAGAGTATACAGAAAAGTCTTGCCTCAGTACCAGGGAATAATTAAGCCCTGGAGTAAATGTTGTTCCACACTCACTTAACAAATTATGAATCCAACAACCATAGATCCAGCTGTTTCGAAGTAACTTAATTGCATCCCAGAACAAAGTTCAAGTTTATCTATAAAAACACATAAATATCCAGGATGCAAAAAAAAAAGTTGCAATGTCTGGTATACACCATTAGAACGCCTACAATTAAAAAGACAGATCATACTAAGTTTGTGCCAAGATGTAAAGAAACCTCAACTATCCTACACTGATGACAGGAATGTAAAATGATAAAATCATCCTGACAGTTTCCAGTCAAACAGAATAGAGAAGAAATGTATGTCCATACAAAGACTTGTTTATTAAATATTCACAGCACCCCATAAATGCATCAATGTACAAAGTTATGATTTAATAAAAAATAATTAACAATAAATAAATAAATATTCACAGCAGTATATTAGTAATAGCCAAAAGCTGGCAGAATAGAAATGTTCAGCAACAGATGATCATATAAACAAATTAGTATATCCACACAATGGAATGCTACTCAGTAATAAAAAGAAATAAACCACTGGGAGTTCTACTTAGCAATAAAAAAGGATGTTATCAGTTCAGCACTCATAGCACAGTGGTTATGGCACCAGCCATACACACCAAAGTTGGCAGGTTCGAACCTGGCCTGGGCCAGCTAACCAACAATGACAACTGCAATAAAAAATAGCGGGGCATTGTGGCAGTCACCTGTAGTCTCACCTACTTGGGAGGCTGACACAAGAGAAATCACTTACTCCCAAGAGTTTGAAGTTGTTGTGAGCTGTGACACCACAGCACTCTACCCAAGGCAACAGCTTGAGATTCTGTCTCAAAAAAAAAAAAAAGAAAAGAAAAAAAGGATATCATTGAGTTTATTCATTAAATAAGTCATTGAAAGATATACTGCATTCTTGGGTCAGATGGCTCAAAATTGGGGTTTTGTTGTTTGTTTCATTTTGCATTTTATTTTTCTTAGTATTTTGTTTTTGTTTTTTGTTTTTCAGTTTTTGGCCAGGGCTGGGTTTGAACCCGCCACCTCTGGCATATGGGGCCAGTGCCCTACACAGGCACCACCCTTTCTTCCTTATTATTTTTAGAGAGAGTCTCACTCTGTTGCCCAGGTTAGAGTGCCATAAGCATCAGCCTATCTCACAGCAAATCAAATTCCTGCGTTCAAGTGATCCTCCTGGCTCAGCCTCCCCTGCCTCCTGAGTTGGTGGGACAACAGGTGCCTGTCACCAATATCCTGCTAATTTTGCAATTTTTAGTAGAGGTGGAGTCTCACTCCTACTCAGTTGATATGAAACTCCTGAGCTCAAGTGATCCTCTTGCCTTGGCCTCCCAGAACACCTGGACTATAGGCATTAGCCACCATGCCTTATTTTAGAGATTACACAGTCTCACTCTGTGGCCCAGGCTGTTCACAGGCACAATCCCATTAGTAATCAGCACCTGCTCTGTTTCTGACCTGGGCCTTTTACCCCTTCTTAGGAAAACTAGTGTCCCGTCCCCCCCCCACACACACACACACAACAGGAGGTCACCACATTGGTGATGAACTTAGGGCAGAAACCCCAGTGGTAAAATCCACAGTAGCCCAGAAATCCTATGTCTTCAGCCTCTTGAGTAACAACTGGGACTATAGTCATACATCATCATGACCAGCTAAAGATTCAGTATTGTTAATATGTCAATTCTCAGCAGAATGCAGCAGTTCACACTGGTAATCCTAGCATTGTGGGAGGCCAAGGTGAGATGACCCTTTGAACTCAGGAATTTAAGACCAGCCTGAGCCAAGAGCCAGACCCTGTCTCTACTAAAAATGAGCCAGGTGTTGTGGCAGACATTTGTAGTCCCAGCTATTTGGGAGGCTGAGGCAGAAGGATTGCGTGAGCCCAGGAGTTTGAGATTGCTGTGAGTTAGGCTGAGAACAAGGCACTCTAGCCTGGGGCAACAGCATAAGACGCTGTCCCAAAATTTAAAAAAAAAAAGTTCAGCTCGGCGCCTATAGCTCAACCAGATAAGGCGCCAGCCACGTACACCTAAGGTGGCGGGTTCGAATCCCCAGCCCGGACCGCCAAAACAACAATGACGGCTGCAAGCAAAAAAAAATAGCCGGGCATTGTGGTGGGCGCCTGTGGTCCCAGCTACTTGGGAGGCGGAGACAAGAGACTCGCTTGAGCCCAGGAGTTGGAGGTTGCTGTGAGCTGTAATACCACGGCACTCTACCCAGGGGGATAGCTTGAG
>CAUYTI010072716.1:0-11196 GCA_963575145.1 Galago senegalensis
CAGGCGCCCGCCACAACGCCCAGCTATTTTTTGGTTGCAGCCATTATTGTTGTTTGGCGGGTCCGGGCTGGGGATTCGAACCCGCCACCTTAGGTGTATGTGGCTGGCGCCTTAGCCGGTTGAGCTATAGGCGCCGAGCCAGGTACCACTGATCTTAATAGACTATGATCAGTTAAACACAAATTCCCGGCAAGATACTAGAATCAAACAATCCAATACCACCTACAAGAAAAAAAGCCAATTTATTAGGTCTAATTTAATCCTTTAGGAAAACAGAGAAAACTAATCAGGTAAAAGCAGAAAAATAAAATACCTGAGTCATATATTAAATTCAGTTCATAATGTGTTGTTACTTTTTTTTTTATTTTTTTGAGACAGAGTCTCACTTTGTTACCCTCCATAAAGTGCTATGGCATCACAGTTCACAGCAACCTCAAACTCTTGGGCTTAAGCAATTCTCCTGCCTCAGCCTCTCAAGTAGCTGAGACTACAGGTGCCCACAATGCCCAGCTATTTTTTTGTTGTAGTTGTTATTGTTGTTTGGCACGCCCAGGCCGGGCTGGAATCCACCAGCTCCAGTGTATGTGGCTGGTGCCCTAGCCACTGAGCTATAGGCAGCAAGCTAATGTGTTGTTACTTTAAAATACACACACACTTGCTGATATGCTACTAAGGTATACACAAAGGAACCTAACATTTAAGGGCTAGGAAACATTTAGTGTATAATGCATATACTTCTGATAACTGTCTCAATTTTTTTTTTGAGACAGAGTCTTTGTTGTCCTCGGTAGACTGCTGTGGCATCATCATAGCTCACAATAACCTTGAACTCTTGAGCTCAAGTGATTCTCTTGCCTCAGCCTCCCAAGTAACTGGGATTACAGGTGCCTACCACAACACCTGGCTATTTTTAGAGACAAGGTCTCACTCTTGCTCAGGCTGGTCTCAAAACCATGAGCTCAGGCAATCCATTTACCTCAGTCTCCCAGAGAGCAAGGATTACAGACATGAGCCACCTCACCTGGCCTATCTTAATTTTTTTTTAAGCAGAAAAAAACAGGCCAGGCATGGTAGCTCACATCTATAATCCTAACACTCTAGGGAGCCAAGACAGGAGGACTGCTTAAGCTCAGGAATTCAAGACGAGCCTAAGTGCCATAGTGAGACCCTGTCTCTACAAAAAATATAAAAATTAGCCAGGCATGGTGGCACATAGCTGTAGTCCCAGCTATTCTGGAGGCTGAGTAAGAAGGATCACTTGAACCTAGGAGTTTCAGTGGTGGTGGCGCCTGTGGCTCAAAGGAGTGGGGCGCTGATCCCATATGCCGGAGGTGGCAGGTTCAAACCCAGCCCTGGCCAAAAACTGCCAAAAAAAAAAAAAAAAAGAAAAAGAAAAATGGGAGTTTGGAGAGCTGGTTTTCCCACTTCTAGCTCTGTCATTAAGCAAGTATCTTCAACCACTCTGGGCCTCAATTTCTTCTCCATTAAAATTAGGATTTTTTGAAGACAAGCGCAGTGTTCATGCCTATAATCCTAGCACTTTGGGAGGCTGAGATGGGCAGACTGCTTGAGCTCAGTAGTTCTAGAACTCCTGAGCAAGACCCCATCTCTAAAAACAGCTGGGCGTTGTGGTGGGAACCTGTAGTCCCAACTACTTGGGAGGCTGAGACCAGAGAATCACTTGAGCCCAGAAGTTTGAGGTTGCTGTGAGCTATGACACAACAGCACTCTACTGAGGACAACATAGTGAAACTGTTTCAAAAAACAAATAAATAAAAAAATAAAAACAATAAAATTAGGTAGTTTACGATTTTTAAAAACCTTTCAAGTCTGAATCTGGATGAAGAAAGTTAAAAGCTTCTTTTCAAGTAAATAGAACATTAACCAGATGTTATTTCTAAAATCCTCTCCCAAGTAGCCCCACTACTACCAATGAACCTAGACCAGGAAAGGATACATTTGCACAAAATAAAAAGCATCATGACTTTTTTTAAAACAATGCTTATGTCCACGTAATAGCCCTTTTTTTGAGACAGAGTCTCACTTTCTTGACCCCAGTAGAGTACCATGACGTCATAGCTCACAGCAACCTCAAACTCTTGGGCTTATGCAAATCCTCTTATCTCAGTCTCACGATAAGCTGAGACTGCAGGTACCTACCGCATGCCCACCTATTTTTTTTTTTTTAAGAGACGGAGGCCTTGCTCTTGTTCAGGCTGGTCTTGAACTCCTGATCTCAGGCAATCCACCCACCTTGGCCTCCCAGAGTGCTAGAATTATAAACATGAGCCACCACACCTGGCCAGCACTTTGATTTTTAAGGTCTACACACTGAAATGAAAACAATGTAAACAGGGACTTGCCACAGACAAGTAAACCTAAAGGCAATAAAGTAGATTAAGAGGATCGGCGCCTGTGGCTCAAGCAGCTAAGGCGCCAGCCACATACACCTAAGGTGGCGGGTTCAAATTCCTAGCCCGGGCCCGCCAAACAACAATAATGGCTGCAACCAAAAAATGGCCAGGCATTGTGGCAGGTGCCTGTAGTTCCAGCTACTTGGGAGGCTGAGGCAGGAGACTCGCTTGAGCCCAGGAGTTGGAGGTTGCTGTGAGCGTGATGCCATGGCACTCTACCCAGGGGGATAGCTTGAGGCTCCCTCTCAAAAAAAAAAAAATAAAGTAGATTAAGAGATTTTTTCTTTTGCAGTTTTTGGCCAGGGCCGGGTTTGAACCCACCACCTCTAGTATATGGGGCCAGCACCCTACTCCTTTGAGCCAGAGGTGTCACCCAATTAAGAGATCTTTTAAGAAGCCTTAAGTCAGTGGTTCTCAACCTGTGGGTCGCAACCTCTTTATAACGATGAAAATACATCACAGCATTAGGAAGGTGGAAAACCACTGCAGTTCTCAAACTAGGTTCTTGAGAATGCCTCGGCCATTTAATACAGTTCCTATGGGTCGAGACCCAAGGTTGAGAACTGCTGGCCTTAAGTAAACATTACTTAAGTTGTTATATACACTTCCTTTTTTCTTCTCTGTTCTTTTTTTTTTTTTGAGACAGAGTCTCACTATGTCGCCCTCAGTAGAGTTGTGGCATCATAGCTCACAGCAACCTCCAACTCTCAGGCTTAAGCGATTTTCTCACCTCAGCCTCCCAAGTAGCTGAGACTACAGGCACCTGCCACAACGCCCAACTATTTTTTTGTAGTTGTCATTGTTGCTTGGCAGACACTGGCTGGGTCTGAACCCACCAGCCCTGGTATATGTGGCCAGCACCCTAGCCGTTGAGCTACAGGCACCAGGCCTCATTTATTTATTTATTTATTTATTTATTTATTTATTTATTTATTTAGAGACAGAGTCTCACTCTGTCACCCTCGATAGAGTGCTGCAGCATCACAGCTCACAACAACCTCCAGCTCTTGGGCTTAGGTGATTTTCTTGCCTCAGCTTCCAGAGTAGCTGGGACTACAGGCAGCTTCTGCCAACGCCTGGCTATTTTCTTGTTGCAATTTGGCCAGGGCCGGGTTTGAACCCACCACTCTCAGTATATGGGGCTGGTGCCCTGCTCACTGAGCCACAGGTGCTGCTCCACCGGGCCTCTTTTCTTTTCAAGACAGAGTCTCTGTCATCTGGTCTGGAGAGAATACAATGGCGTCATCTAGCTCATACCTGCCTCAAACTCCCCAGCTCAAGCAATCTTCCTACCTCAGCCTCCCTAGGAGCTAGACTACATGTGGGTACCACTACACCCAACTAATTTTTTTCTACTTTTACTAGCAACAGGATCAGGCTGGTCTCAAACTCCTGAGTGAGCTCAAGTACTCTATCTCTCTTGGCCCTCCAGAGTGCTAGTATTAAGGGTGTGAGCCACTGCAAATGGCCTGTTAGCTATGCTTCTTAGGAGAAATGCTAAAAATGGTTCCCCTGTATTTGGTTACAAGAGTGTATGTATGCATTGGCCTGGTGCAGTGGCTGACACTGTAATCCCAGCACTCTGGAAGGCCGAGGCGGGTGGATCGCCTGGGCTCACAAGTTCAAGACCAGTCTGAGCCAGAGTGAGACCACCCTCCACCTCTAAAAATAGCCAGGTATTGTGGTGAGCACTTGTAGTCCCAGTTACTCTAGAGGCTGAGGCAAGAGAATCACTTGAGCCCAAGAGTTTGAGGTTGCTGTGAGATGTGACGTCACGGCACTCTATAAAGTGAGACTCTGTCTCAAAAGTCTATGCAATGTATTTGTAGATATATATGGCAACTGGTCATTTTCAGCATGTGCATACTGAAACTTTTGCCTCATAAGGTAGTCTAAAAACACAAGAAAGGCCCATTTTATGATCTCACCAGATTGGGTCTTATGAAGATAATAGTTAAGAACTACAACTTATTCCAATGATAAATCTAACTCAAAGTTTAAAAGACAAAACTAACAGCAAATTGATGACAAATGCATCTCTTTAACATACCAAATTTGCCACTGAGTGCTGCATTTAATAGAATGCCAATTCCTTCCGGAGCTAATCCATTCTTCCAAGCCACATTTTCCACAGTTTTCAAGTGTTTTTCCAAGGTTTTATTTTTACTTTGTGAAGTTTTAATAAGATCTGAAAAAAAATCAATGTTAAATAGTGAAACCTTTAAAATTCTTTTAGTCCTCAGCCTGAACAATTACAACTTGGTACTCTTTAAAGGAATAGCTTTATGTAAAAGTTATCTTCTTAAAAAAACTTTAAAGCCCTTAAAATTCTATAATGTTCAGGGCAGCACCTGTGGCTCAAAGGAGTAGGGCGCTGGCCCCATATGCCGGAGGTGGCGGGTTCAAACCCAGCCCCGGCCAAAAACTGCAAAAAAAAAAATGCTGTAATATTTAATAGCAATAGCACATTCAATGAGGAAAACCCAATTATGCTCTCACATTCCTGCTCTAAACTAACTAAAAGCATATAACTTACACTATATCTGTTTCAATACAGAGGCAGTGGTTCCCAAACTTTGCTATACACTGGAATCATCTAGGAAGCCTTTGAGAAAAATCCTGATGCCAGGCTGCATTCCATAACAATAAAATCAAAATGTTGGCAGAGCATGGTGACTCACACCTGTAATGCCAGTACTTTGGGAGGCTGAGAGAAGAGGATCACTCAAGCCCAGAAATTTAAGTTACCGTGAGCTATGATCATGCCACTGCATTCCTGGGTGACACAGCAAGAATGTCTCTAAAAAAAAAATTAAAAATCAGAATGTGTAACAGTGGATGCCAGGTATTAGGTTTTTTTTTTTTTATTTTTTAAGATTATCTGGCTCGGCGCCTATAGCTCAACTGGCTAAGGCACCAGCCACGTACACCTAAGGTGGCAGGTTCGAATCCCCAGCCCGGACCCGCCAAACAACAATGACGGCTGCAACCCAAAAATAGCCGGGCATTGTGGCGGGCGCCTGTGGTCCCAGCTACTTGGGAGGTGGAGGCAAGAGACTCGCTTGAGCCCAGGAGTTGGAGGTTTCTGTGAGCTGTGAAGGCACAGCACTCTACCCAGGGGGACAGCTTGAGGCTCTGTCTCAAAAAAAAAAAAAAGAAGATTATCCAGTGACACCCCCCCCCCAACATGCAGCAGTTTGGGAACCACTCTATTAGGAAGATCTTTTGCTGTTGTGTCCCTAATACCTAGTATACTGATTGGTAGTAGGTACTCGATAATGTATATTCTTATAAAAATAGGACTCTCATAGGGAAAGCAATTGCTTTACCTTTCTCAAAGTATTCCATTGCCATTTGCAGAGCATCTTCTGCTTGATCATAAGCATCGTTACAATCTTCCATTGGACTATTTTGTCCATATTTTGAGATGCTCTTTGAGTGACTTGTATCCTGATTTACTTTCCAGGCTGAGAGCGTGGTTTGAAAACTATTACTACGTTTTGAAGTCCTCTTCTGTGCCTGGGAGTTCTTAATTCTTCTTTGAGGTGACATTACTGCATATGTCCTATTCAGAAACAATTGTTATCATTTGTCAGCCAAACTCCCTTTTCCACCACGGGGAGAAGGACTATATCTGCTTGTAGTCACAGTACTTACTACACAATCACTAGCATCCAACACATACACAGTAATTTGACAATCTAGGAAATAAAACCTATAGATTCACGTTCTTAGAAAGTCCTCAACCTAAACAGAAACAAAAACAACTTGCCAAGGTAACAATCATCAGCTGAACTGGACTTCCTGTGGGGGGGGAACAGTAAGAGTATAGGCAACACAGAAAGTGCTCTCTTAGAATGACTTTATTATATAAGTAACTAGTCCATCTCATGAACTCAATTTTACTTTCTGCACTCCTCTTTGATTTTGTATTAACCTTTATGTTCCTCGCTTTATCAGTGCCAAGTTAAAACTGCGTATTTCAAAATCCAAACTGGTGGCCAGATTAAGCACTCCCAGGAAAGAAGCATTCCCTACTTATTAATTCACTTATTCAATAAATAATTACTGAATATCATCTATATGCCCAGCATAATTCTAGTTACCAGGAATAAAATAATAGAACAGGCTCGGCGCCTGTGGCTCAAGTGGCTAAGGCGCCAGCCACGTAAACCCAAGGTGGCGGGTTCAAATCCAGCCCGTGCCTGCCAAACAACAATGACAGCTGCAACCAAAAAATAGCCGGGCGTTGTGGCGGGCGTCTGTAGTCCCAGCTACTTGGGAGGCTGAGGCAGGAGACTTGCTTGAGCCCAGGAGTTGGAGGTTGCTGTGAGCTGTGATGCCATAGCACTGTACCCAGTGGGACAGCTTAAGGCTCCTGTCTCAAAAAAATAAAAAAAAAAAATTTAAAAAAAAGAACAGTCAAGGTCCCTGCTCTCATGAAACTTACACTGGTGGAGGAGTTAAGAGTCAATAAACAGTAACTAATAATGAATGCAATATACAGAGATGTGGTAGAAAATGGGCTGGGGATGAAAAGCTACTTTGGAATAAGTCTTCTGAGAGAGGCTCTCAGAGGTGACCTTTGAGCTGAAATTTGAATGCTAAGAAGAAATCAGCCATGTGAAGATCCAATGGAGGGTAGCATTACCCACCAATGCCCTTCTTCCCTCATGGAGAGAGAAGACTGACATGCTAAAACCTTAAAGTGAAAAAAAGAGACTTGTATGTTAAAGAAACAGCACCACCACCAGTGTGCATGGAATGGAGTGAAAGAGGTAAAGTGCAGGGAGAGATGAAGTTAGAAAGGAAGCCAGGAAATAGATCATATTGGGACTTGTAGGCCAGAGTAAATAGTTTGGATTTTAAGCGTCATAGGAAACCACGGGGAAAAGGGAGGGCTAGAGAAGGCAGTAATACCACCTGGTGTGTATTTTAAGACCATTTTAGCTGCAGTACAGAAACTAGAATGTTAGGGATCAAGTGGGAAGAAACCAAGTAAAAAGCTATTGTAGAAGTCCAGATAAAGAGTCACGTGTAGTCTGCACTAGGCCTAAAGTGTGTGTGGGGGGGTGTAAGGTGGAAAATGACTAGATTCATGTTGTTTTGGAGGTAGACTGGGCAGGCCACGACAAAAGAATTGGATGTAGAGAAAAGGAAAGAAAAACCAAGACCGACTTCTAAGTTTTTGGCTTCAAATGGGAAAAACTAAGGCAATGGTCGTAATGACACTTAATCCCACCTCCCTAGAACAGACGAAACCAGAGCAGAGTATGTACAACCCAGCAATAGTCCCGATTCCGATTGTTTACTAGGGTTCTACGAAGGGCGAGAGAAGCAGCTTCTGACCTCCACCCAGTTAAACCGTCCCAGCACTTCCCAAGGATCCCTTTCAAAGCCTGCCACCGGAGCGGCGCCTGTGGCTCAAGGAATAGGGCGCCGGCCGCATATACCGGAGAAGCCTGCCCCAGAGAAAACTGACCACAGAAAACCCGACCTCAACTGCACTTTGAAGGATAGTCCCACTCTCCGAAGCTAAGAGAGGCCCTTCACTCTTGGGGGCCACTTCGCCCGGTGTTTTTTTTTTAAACAAACAAACAAAAACACCTCACCGCGTCCAACCTCTGAAATCCAAATGCCGCCTCCGATATTCAAAGGAGCAGACCCCACCCAACGCATGCGTTTTCGCCAAGATCCAGGCGGCAACTGGGCGGAGCGGCGCACTCTGCAGAAACCTGATTGGTTAAAGTACAACTCTACGGCGGGAGGTGGCACGCGCGCCGTCACTGACGCAGACTCAATAACGGAGAGCGGGTGCCCTGCCCAACCGATCCTCGGGGCGCGCAGCTTGTGAGCCGTTGCTGTTGGAGTCAGCTGATTGGCTGGCGTTCCCTGTGTTCTAATTATGTGCGCAATCGTCATTTTGCGTAAAAAACGGGACAACTAATGCCTTGGTTCTTGAGTTTAATATGATCAATTACAATGACTCTAACCCAGATTGACCTTAAATGTCGGGACACAATAAAGGCGGCTTCTCCTATGAAGAGACTTAAGTTAGATCTGTCATTTTCCCCAAGTTAAGCTAGGGAGCGGGAGGAAAGAAAGGTTCTTCCCGCTTACGGAGGATGGGTATGAATACCTCCTGAGGTTTTCTAGAAATATTTTCTAAGAGAGATGTGGCTTGGTGCCTGTGGCTCAAGTGCCTTGAGGCTCTGTCTCAAAAAAAAAAAAAAAAGGAGAGAGATGTTGTGCCACATTGCAAGTAGCTGGCTGTGAACTTATAAATGTTCCTAACCTTGAGGAATAAGTGCATTAAAGAAACTAGTTAAACAGCAACAGGGGCTGAGTCTGATGTCTAAGCTTGGTCTCTAACCGCTTAATAAAAATAAGAGTGAAAAGATACAAATTTGGCTCGGCGCCTGTGGCTCAGGTGGCTAAGGCGCCAGCCATATACACCTAAGGTGGCGGGTTCGAATCCAGCCAGGGCCCGCCAAACAACGATGATGGCTGCAACCAAAAAAATAGCTGGGCGTCGTGGCGGGCGCCTGTGGCCCCAGCTACTTGGGAGGCGGAGACAGGAGACTCACTTGAGCCTAGGAGTTGGAGGTTTCTGTGAGCTGTGAAGCCACAGCACTCTACCCAAGCGGACAGCTTGAGGCTCTGTCTCATAATTACAATTTTTTTTTTTGAGACAGAGCTTCAAGCTGTCCCCCTGGGTAGAGTACCGTGACATTACAGCTCACAGCAACCTCCAACTCCTGGCCTCCAGCGAGTCTCCTGCCTCCGCCTCCCAAGTAGCTGGGACCACAGGCGCCCGCCACAACGCCCGGCTATTTTTTGGTTGCAGCCGTCATTGTTGCTTGGCGGGTCCGGGCTGGGGATCCGAACCCGCCACCTTAGGTGTACGTGGCTGGCGCCTTAGCCGGTTGAGCTATAGGCGCCGAGCCTAATTTTTCAAATTTAAAAGCAAAGTCTTTCTTAATGCTTTTTCTTCCTCCTAGAAGGACAGAACGTTACAAATGTCCTCTAAATGTCATGGCAAACAAAGTCACAAGTCACCAGTGTCTTTAGGCTGTCAGACCACATACCCTTTGGATGTTTTTGCTTTTCTACCTTGACCTTTCCCAATCTTCCCACCTTGCATTTATGCAGTATTTCTCAATAGTGAAGGCTTCCTTGCAGGGAGGAGAGAGGATTTATTTTCTTATTTTTTTTTAAGAGAAGATTTATTTTCATAATGAAGTGTTATAATTAACGCCTCATGCATGTCTACTGTGTGCAGGCATTCCACATTATTTTAAACTCTTACAACAATCCCATAAGGTGGGTGTTACTCTCATCCTATAGGAGTAACTTGACCATTGTCTCATAGCTAGTAAGTGGCAGAACAGAGACCTAAGGCAGGCTTTGAAGCCATTCTTCTTTTCTCAGTATGAGCCCTGAGACAGACAGTCCCTGATGCCTAAATCCAAACCCAGGAACTCCCAGGTACTCTGGTCCTAAGAGGACCTCCAAAGTGCAAAGGCAGACCAAAAAAGAGCCTCAGGCCTATATGCTTTCTAAAGGCTGGACAGAATACAGACAAACGAAAGAGAGAGAAAAAAAATCTAAACAATAGCCAACAGTCTGCCTTGCAAATTTGTGACCAAAATACCTCACACAAAGCCCATCTGCCCCATGCACCCAACTTCCAGGGACTTCATATAACCCAAATCAGACTTCTTTCTCTCCTCCTCCCATTCCCATCCCCTTGGAAAGCAAGTCCTAGGGCTTCTAATTCCACAGTTTAAGTCCTTGCCTTCTCAAGTTCTTAGCCAGCACCTCAGTTTCAAAGCCTTGTCTCTTCCCTGGCATAGCACACAAGTCTCCTACATGGCTCCCCCAACCTCCCTCCTCTCTAAGCTTCTTCCACTATCCCCAGAGGGATCCTCCAGACACAAAAGGTGGGTAGGGTCCTGCCATTCCTCGAAACTGGCATTAGTGGTACTCAAGTGAAGTTATTAGGAGCCTCAGGGCCTCTGGGGGTGGAAATCTAGGGGAAGAGCCCGCTGCTTCACCTAGAGCTGGTTCAAGTGTGCACTTTTACATACTGAGATAACAAATAGTTTTCCTGAACTCAATATTAGAAACCACTGGCCTACAGGATAGAGGCTGAATTCCTCAGCATGGCATTCAAGGCCCTCCTTGTCTACTCCTACTGTCCTCCCTTGAGTTCCTGTGGTTCTTCATAGCTCCCTAAGAGAGCCAGGCATGTTGGTGCCATTCATGGCACTGCCTGCTTGGCCAAAACCTGATTCTGTCTACTGACACTGCCTTTCCTTTGTGAGAGCTGAAAGTCTTATTTGCTGACCACAGACTTGTTTTCACTTAATCATCTATCTCTATATTTCTAACACTAATCCCAGTGCCTGGCACAGAGTAGATCCTCAAGAAGTATTTTTACTCATTCATTTGCTAATAAATGAAAACAAACCAATAAGCTCTAATAAACATGATTCACAAAGCTTAAAAATAAAGAGATCACTTACGTGTACTTGGAAGTGTGACAGCTCTCACAGGGTATTCCAATGCCACCAGTAATAAAATCTGATTAATGGATCACTAGCATTTTAAAGAGTGGAACAGAATAGAAAATACTAGAGCGATTCTGGGAAGATGGCCGACTGGTAGCAACCCTGGTCAGAGGCTCCTGAGCAAAGGAAGAAAAACTGGTTGGAAACAGAATCTATGAGGCCAAAGACGGGGAGCTGAGCCCAGAAAGAAGTTCGGCAAGCTATAAATA
>CAUYTI010072721.1:0-20890 GCA_963575145.1 Galago senegalensis
CAATAACTGAGAAAATGACATGAAGGCTGTGTTGACCAATTTGATGGAAGTATTTCAGATTGCATGTGAAAACCCCACACTGTACCCCAGAAGTGCATTAATGTACATAGTTACCATTCAATAAAAAAAAAAAAATACCATCATACCTTGAGGAACTCAAGAATTTTATGTATTCCCCACCATAGCCTTGTAAGCTATATGTTAATATTTTTCCATTTTACATACAAGGAAACTGACACACAAAGATTCAGTAAATTGCCTAAATTCACACAACTATCATAAATTGATGGGGTAGCTGGGATCAACCCTATCAAAATCTAATATTTAATATTTCTTAATGTTAAAACTTTGCTCTAATTTCTAAAGTTTTCATTTGAGCCTCTGTAATAATTCATAAAGAATGATGAATGAGAGATTATTTATTTTCATGACAGAAAGAAATATAGCACATAATTATCCTTCCATAATATCATCAATAAACTACTGAACTAGTGATAAAGTTCTATGTCTGATGGAAAAAAAATAGGGTTAGCCAACCCAATATTTTTAGAAAGTTGACAAGTTTCATAAAGTGACTTGTTTTGAAAACTACCTTTTCCATGAGAAAATGTTCTAATTCCCATGGCCTACTCACATGAAGAATTTTGTCATCTTGGAGATTAGATCAAAACAGTTTTATTTCAGGTTTCCTTTATAGATAAAATACATATCAGACAAATCTACATATGTAAAAATCCCACCCTATTTTTTAATTTAAATGATATCTTAAAGAAATAGTTAAAGATGAATAGGTAGATAGATGAAAAATAGATAGGTAACACTGAGTTTCAACTCACATGACTTTGTTTTCAAACTGAACCCTAAGTGGGAAGTGAGAGAAATATGGTGGCACGAGCTTGTCCAGAAAGTTCCCTGTATCTTTCTGACACTCATATTCTGCCTCTTTCCCATGTGCTGCTCCATATTTGAGCTGTTTCACTAAATCTTACTTCTGATAACTGACAGAAACTGCCTTACTGAACCACAGTTCCAGTAAATCTCATCCAGCATATTCTCCTGTCCCATATGCAAAGGCTGACATTAGGACAACTACACACAGAAACCTCATGTGCTCCATCTGAATCACATTTGTTATAACTCAGCAAGCAGTATCTTCTTTTCGCTTCATTTACAGTGCGAATTCGGTAGTCACTCATGTTTCCCTTTTCCTTTCCCCTCCAAGAAGGTCAGCTTAATCATGTAAAACTTCACAGTGTTTTTTTTTTCTTCTTAAGGTATAATTTACCTTATTTGGGGTTTCCTGCTGCTTATTTTATTTATATTTGTATTTATTTATATTTAACTAATTAAGCATTTCTCCAATTGGATTTGCCAAGCACTTATTTTTATGTGTTAATAGATACTTTGTTTAAAAAAAAAAAGAAACTCTTAAAATCTTTTAAGGTTCTTGCCTAAATATTATAGCCAAGTGGGAGCAGCATAAAGAGTCACTTTGTACTAAATTTTAAGGAAACCTCAACAATTCCAGATAAATTTAAGCATAAAGCAGTTCTGTCACAATGTCATATTAATATCTCAGAATATAGTCTGGGAAATACCACACTTCCTTGTTGTGTGCATTTCTTCATAGCCACTTTCTTTCCTTGAGGAAATAAGGAAAGGCATAAATGGGTGAATGGATGAATGATTAAATAAACAAATTAGAATTAAATTCCTTTCCAGAATTGCATAGTATATTGTTTTAACTTCAAGTTGAAGTCTGGAGCACGGTCCTATATGTAGAAACCTCTATACCCCTATGACTAGCCTATTTGAAAAAAAGAATTCAAAGCAACTTAAAACAGAGGCACAAATTTAAAAGAACTTCTGAAAGAAAGTAAAACATAATAATCAAGTAAAATGGGAGATGGAGAGAAGGATGAACCAAGAAATAAAAACAATAAAAGATAAGGTATTACAATAGACCAACAAACTTAGCTCTGAAGTTTTTACATCTAAGACAAGAAAAAGAAGAAAAGAAAGAAAAGACACACATGGTTTCCAAATGACAGCTCTCTAATAAAATTAAGCAGATCATTATACGCAAGTATAAGAATAGTTTGGTCATTCTGAATTCTAAGAAGTATTTATCATGAAGAAACTTGTGATATTTAAAAGTCGGTGATAGTTTAGACATCACTAAGTAATATCACTTTTTTGCATTTCAGATTAATGTAAGGACACAAATGATTAGGTTACAATGTTTGCATTTGTTATGTAAGGACCCTGTTCTGGTTGTGCCCCTCACCCAGGAGGTGTGTCATATACCCTGACATTGTGCCTATTAAATGAGAGCCCACTTATCCCCATCCCACTTCCTTTTTTTCCCCTCCCTCTTCCTCTCTCCCTTCAGCTTAAATTGAAGTGAATTTTTCTCTTGTGTGGGCATGTATTAGTTTATCTACTTTGTATTACTATTGAATACATTGGATACTTGCTTTTCCATTCTTGTGATACATTACTATACAAAATGGTTTCAAACTCTATTCTTTGCAAGTTAATACAAAAGATACATATTTAATTACATATATTTTAAGTATGTATCACAGATTTTAAATAAAAATGTTATAAACTGTAAGTATAATGCATTTACTAAATAAAACCGTAATAGATTCTTTTCTGTATCTATTTTGGCAGTAGGATAACAAGATGAATGAGACAAACCTCACTCTCCATATACAGAATTGATAAAAGAAGAAAACCTGTCTTGACTCACAGATTCATTGGAAAAACTAAAGTTAAGAAAAGAAGGCTAGGGAGTAGATGTTGGAAGATGTGATGAGAACATTTCTCTGGAGAAAGCCAGCATAGGATGACTTGTATTGTTCCTAGGGCTCTCTAGAGGAGAAGAAAGCAGAAAGTCATTTCACCTGGAAACTGGATCCTAAGGAAGAAGATGCAAATGACTACCAAGAATAGAGATGAACCCACTAGCCTGGCAAAAACCACACATGCCGTATTGACCATTACATCCTCTGTGTCCAGTATAACACACAACACTATTATCATCGTACTCCTAGCTTGCCTTGTGACCTTTGGTACTATTACCCAATACCGCCATGATGCTATCTACTTCTCCTAAAGTCTTTCCTCCAGTCTCCTTCCATGAGATCTCATTTGACCAAAAAGAACTCCTGTCTAAAATTTTTCTCTACTTTCTCTCCTCACTCTATCACTAGTCCTTCAAAATTATCACTTAATCAAAAGAATAATTTCAACTATTATAGTTTAGAAAAATAGGATGCTTAAACTTTCAGATTTTGTCATTCAAAGATATTTTTACATTTAATATTTCTAAAATAGGGATATATCCAAAAAATGTATCCATATATTTAATATAGTAGCATTTTGTTCCTCTTAAATATTATTAAATAAATGATTCATATGCTATTGTTGGTATCTTAGAAAGAAACGTAGTAATTAACATTGATAGATAAATGGCTGGTATCTCATATTACTTCTTTTTATTAATAGCTCTTTTAAGAGAAAATGACATAAAACAATTTAATCTGGCTTATGCTGAAAAGGGAATTTATTTGCTCTCATAACTGACAAATCCAGGGGTTCAAGCATGACTAGACCCAGAGGATTCACTGATGTCTTCAAGCCTCTACCTCTCTTACCATCTATCCTCTAGTTTGGCTTTGTTTCTGGCAAGCTATCTCTAAATGACAGGAAAAAAAATGACTATACTAGCACTTCAGAGATTACTTGGCCCTCTGAGTTTCTATCCTGAGGATAAGAGAATACCTTTCCTAATTGATCTGACAAAAGTCCAATACTGTGATGGATTTTGTACAGGGGTACCTAAAGGTGGTATCAAAGTTTCCACGCACCTTCTCAGGTAACATTGCTAAAAGAGAACCCCAGGTATAGATTTTCCCACTGTTTTGATTTTCAGCTCTTGTTAAATCAGAGAGGGACTTCGGTAAAAATGGGTGGCTCTGAAGAGTATTTTGGAACAAGTTAGCTTTCCACAGGAAAGGCAGAAGTCCTTAGATTAATTATAGGTGATAAAAAGAGAGTTACCATTTTAAACATCTCCAATCTATACATTCAGAGACATTCAAATAACTCACCTCTTAGTTTTGCTCTGTTTTCTCATTCCGCTCTTACTGATATGGGTATTAAAATGCTATCTTGATGATGTTGCTTATTCTACATTTCTTGTAAAGGATCCAGAGATCATTAGGTCTAGAAGGGAGTGTCATTGTATTTCAGTCTGTCATCCCCACTATTCACCTTATCATAAGGCAGACTCAGGGATACTGAAACTTACCCAAGAAATAGTATCTGCTCTCTCCACCACGTTTAAAAATTTAAAAGTGTTAAGTCTGCCTATAAAATCATTAAAGAATATTTCTCTTAAATTTCTTATGGTTCCTGCTCAGCACCTGTGGCTCAAGTGGCTAAGGCACCAGCCACATACACCTAAGGTGGCGGGTTCAAATCAAGCCTGGGCCCGCCAAACAACAATGACAGCTGCAACCAAAAAAATGTCTGGGTGTTGTGGCAGGCACCTGTGGTCCCAGCTACTTGGGAGACTGAGGAAGGAGACTTGCTTGAGCCCAGGAGTTGGAGGTTGCCTTGAGCTGTGATGCCATAGCATTTACCCAGGGGGACAGCTTCAGGCTCTGCCTCAAAAAAAAAAAAAATTCTTATAGTTCCAAAGACATATAACTTCAACTCTTAAACACTACAAAGAGAAAAAAATTAAAGTTGCAACTGAGTTTTAATTCAGAAAATATTTTAGGTTGGCCCATTGATGTGTCTAACCTTATGAGTCCTTTGGATAAGTGGAAAATAGGGTTCTTTAAAATCTAGAAATTTCTTCCATTTTTTAAAATTTTTTAAATAATTTTTGAAGTGTGACTATCTAAACATGTTTTTAAAAAAACATCCTATTATTCCTTTTAGAAAGTCTACAAGCTTCAAAGACACTTATTTTATGCCCAATAGACTTGACCTTAACACCTTAAAAAGTTTTACTGTATTAAGTTGACTCTAGGGTATGAAAAGCAATTCTTCACACTTTATCAGCTTTTGACAATAGGCACTTATGGGCCTGAGTGATCTAAAATAGATTAATGAAGCACTGAAGTACTTTAATGAATAATGGAGCATTTTGAAATTTATTTTGTTTTTTAATTCATTTAACTGCAATCCATTTAACAGCTGAAACATTCCCTCCTGAACATATTAAAAGGCACATTACATTGAGGTTTTATAAATTTATTATGTATTAATTCATTTATCATTCATTTTACTAATTTATTCATTGAATTGAGCTTCACCATATAAACATTATAGAAATCAATTATTTTGTTGGGCTCTATATGCAGCAAAACAAGTTTTTAGCAAGTTAACAAAGGAATTTGGAATCTGTGAGTGAAAGCTCAATTGGCAAAATGCAAAAGTATAATTGTAATTTCAAAGAGCACAGGATAAATAGAATCCACTTGAGGATTTTGATTCTATCTCCCTTAGAAGGTAAAGCTTTTAAGGCTCAGAGCCCATAGCTCAGTGGTTAGGGTGCCAGCCACATACACTGGGGCTGGCAGATTCGAAACCAGCCCAGGTTTGCCAAACAACAGTGACAACTAGAACCAAAAAATAGCTGGGCATTTTAGTGGGCACCTGTAGTCCCAGCTATTTGGGAGGCTGAGGCAAGAGAATTGCTTAAGCCCAAGAGATTGAGTTTGCTTTGAGCTGTGATGCCATGGCACTCTACCAGAGGTGACATAAGACTCTGTCTCAAAAAAAAAAAAAAAAAGTAAAGCTTCTAAATAATTAAATAGGGGATGAAGCATAATGGAAGACCAGAAGGATCATTCAGCTGAGCTCTCCTAGAATGAGAGAACACAGCCATATCTGGCACAAGGGCCTTACCCAGCATGTGATTCTGAGCAGTGGAAATCTGATGAATTAGGCAAGTGATTGTGAGCAGCTGGGATATGCTGGCCCCCTACAGAGGTCTAGGATGGGAAGAAGCCTTTCCTAGGATGGGAAGAAATTTTCAGTTGTTGAGGAAAGCTACACAGTTGAGTAGAGAGCTTGGAAGAGTGAGTGGTATAGTATACAGCAACCAAATCTGAATGCCAATTGAAGTGGATTTGCCATAGATTTTGTGGCTGGCAAGGCAGCTATACTGAGAAGGTCTCAGAGGGCAGGGGGCTGTCATTGTGGGAAAATCATGAGAAGGTCTTAGCAGGGGATTTCTTGGATTAGGCTGAGGGACTCCCATACCCATGGTAACTGGAGTCAGGGGGCAACATGAGACCTGCCTCTGAAGGAGTCTTGTGAGCCTTAAGATCCCAATCCAGCAGGGTCTGAATGCTGAGGAAACAATCAGGTGATCACCAAAGGCAAGCAAGTTTGGAATAAGGACCACAGAAGTTACTGACTGTGCTGTCTCCTAAAAAATGACAGCGCCACCTAGTGTCCTGGCAACATATTGCAACATATTGTCATCAAGAGCAAGGACCTCTGTTTGAAACAAAGGAAGCAGTGAGAAGTGAAAAGGAGAACAAGGAGGTGAACAAGAATCAAGAACACATGAGGGGAAACCAATGGAAAAATTTAGGCAACATGAAATGTCAAAACAGAGCAACACTCCCAAGGAACCATGAGGTAGCTATTCAGAAGACTCCACCTATAAGTAACTTATGGACTTGACAGAAAGGAAATTTAAAATATGGATGATAAAGACAATAAAAGGAATGGATGAGAAAATGTAAAGACAGAACCAAAAGTCAAATGAGAGATATGTAGAATATAGAAAGGATATGGCAGAGCTTAAAAAAATGAAGGAGACAATCAGGGAATGTAAAAATGCAGTATAAAGTACCAAAAATAGGTTAGACCATGGAGAAGAAAGAACCTCAGAGCTAGAGGATAAAGTTTTTGAGTTAACTCAGGTAGTTACAGAGGCAGAAAAGAGGAGACAGAAAGCTGAATAGGCACTTAGAGAACCATGAGATTCTATGAAGTGTTTAAACATATGAATAATAGGGATTCCTGAAGAGGAAGAAGATTGTCCCAAAGGAATGGAAACCTTATTGGAGACTATCCTAAATGAAAACTTCCCAAGTTTTATTAAAGACCCCAACACATTCCTTTCAGATGGATTTCAAACCCTAGGTCATCTCAACTCAAATACAGCTTCTCCAAGATATGTTGTAATAAACCTGTCCCAAGTCAAGATGAAAGAGAAAATTCTACAAGCAGCCAGGAGTAAGCACCAACTGACCTACAGAGGCACAGCCATTAGGATAACAGCAGACTTTTCAACTGAAACCTTCCAAGACAGAAGAGCATGGTCATCCACCTTTAACATTCTTAAACAAAATAATTTTCAGCCCAGAATTCTGTATCCTGCTAAACTAAGCTTCAAAATGGATGAAGAAATCAAATCTTTTGCAGATGTACAAACACTGAGGAAATTCATCACAAGACCAGCTCTATAGGAAATACTTAGACCCATTCTCAATACTGACCATCATAATGAACCACCAGCAAAGTAAACACCCAGAAGCTAAAGGGTGTTAAAGGATAAACTGCACAACGGATTTTCACAAAAAGAAGATGAATAGAACTCCACTACACTTATCAATTCTCTCAATAAATGTCAATGGGCTGAATTCACCACTGAAGAGGCACAGGCTGGCTGATTGGATTAAAATGCACAAGCCATCCATATGCTGTCTCCAGGAGACACATCTAGCACTGAAGGACAAATCAAGACTCAGGGTTAAGGGAAGGAAAACAGCATTTCAAGCAAATGGAAATCAAAAGAAAAAGATGTTACAATCTTATTTTCATGTACAAGTGGATTTAAAGCAACTTAAGTTAAAAAAGACAAAGATGGACACTTCGTACTGGTCAAAGGAACAATACAACAAGAAGACATTTCAATTTAAAATATTTATGCAAACAACTTAAATGCTCCCAAATTTATGAAACCCTTGATGGATCTGAGCAATATACTATCCCATAAAACCATAATACTGGTGGACTTTAACACCCCTCTGACAGAACTGAACAGATCCTCTAAACAGAAACTAAAAAAAGATAAAAAGGACACAAATGTAACCCTACAACAAATGGGATTAATAGACATACACAGATCACACCATTCCAAAGCTAAAGAATATATATTTTTTTCATCATCCAAAATTGACCACATTCTAGGATACAAATCAAACCTCAGCAAAATTAAAAGAATAAAAATTATACCTTGTATCTTCTCAGACCACAGCCAATAAAAGTGAAACTCAACTCCAAAAGAAACATTCATCCTAACACAAAGACTTGGAAATTAAACAACCTTATACAGAATGATAGTTAGGTTCATGAAGAGATGAAAGAGGAAATCATTAAATTCCTTAAACATAAAACAATGAAGACACAAGTTGCCAAACCCTGTGGGATATAGCAAAATCAGTCTTAAAAGGGAAATTTATTGCATTAGATGCTCAAAAACCAGAAAGACAGCACATCAACAAACTCAGAAAATATCTTATGGAATTGGAAAAAAAGAACAGTCTAATCCCAAAACTGGCAGAAAAGAAATTACCAAAATAAATCAAACATTAATGGAATTTTAAAAACAAAAGAATCATTTAGAAAATTAACAAAACAAAAACTTGGTGTTTCAAAAAATAAATAAAATTGCTAAAACTTTGGTAAGATTAACTAGAAACAGAAAAGTAAAATCTCTAATAACCTCAATTCAAAACAATAAAGGAGAAATAACAACAGATGCCACAGAGATACAAGAGATCATCTCTGAGTACTATAAGAAACTCTACGCCCAGAAATTTGACAATGTGGAGAAAATGGATCAATACCTAGAATCACACTCTCTCCCTAGACTTAACCAAGAAGAAATAGATCTCTTAAACAGACTGATTTCAAGAACTGAGATGGAAGAAGCAATGAAATGTCTCCCAACAAAAAAATACCCTAGTCCAGATGGCTTCACACCAGAATTCTATCAAACCTTCAAAGCAGAGCCTATACAGAAATTATTCCAAAAAACTGAAAACGAAAGAACCTTCCCCCAACACATTCTATGAAACAAACACCACTCTGATACCAAAACCAGGAAAAGACCCAAATAAAAAGAATTTCAGGCCAGTTTTGCTAATGAATATAGATGCACAAATTCTCAAAACCTTATCCAATAGATGACAGTGGTACATTAAAAAAAAAATCATTCATCATGATCAAGTAGGTTTCATCCCAGAGATGCAAGGCTGATTTAACACACACAGTCCATAAACATAATTCATCAAATCAACAGAAACAAAAACAAAAACTCTATGATCCTCTCAATAGATGCAGAAAAAGCACTTGATAAAATTCAGCATCTTTTTCTAATTACAACTCTGAAGAATTTAGGCATAGGTGGCACATTTCTAAATCTGATCAAAGCCATCTACAACAAACCCACAGCTAATATAATAATAAATGGACTAAAACTGAAAGCTTTTCCAAAGAGATCTGGAAGGTTTTCCACTATCACAATTACTATTTAACACAGTGCTAGAAGTTCTAGACAATACAATCAGGCAAGAGAAGGTAATAAAGGGCATCCAACTGGGGGCAAAGGAGGTCAAATTCTCCCTCTTTGCCAATGATATGATCTTATACTTAGAGAACCCCAAAGACTCAACCCCAAGACTCCTGGAAGTGATCAAAAAATACAGTAATGTCTCAGGATATAAAATCAGTAGCCTTTGTATATGCCAATAACAGCCAAGATGAGAAGCTAACCAAGAATACAATTCCCTTCACAGTAGCTTCAAAAAACAGAAAGAAAGAAAGAAAAGAAAAATCTAGGAATATACCTAATAAAAGAGGTGTTTGATCAGATCCGAGTTATGTATTTTTGGTGCTGCTTCAATTGCTCAGGGTGGGAGAGGATATTTGCAGGTTATGCTTCTGATAAAAGTTTGATAATCAGAATCCACACAGAACCCAAAATTATTGATAAAAAAAGAACAAGTAATCCCATTTCTTTGTGGGCAATGAATTTAAACAGAAGCTTCTCTGAAGAAGATAGGCACATGGCCTACAGACATATGAAAAAATGCTTATCATCTTTAATCATCAGAGAAATGCAAATTAAAACCACTTTAAAATATCATCTAACTCTATTAAGAGTAGCTCACATAACAAAATCCGAAAACTACAGATGTTAGCGTGGATGTGGAAAAAACAGAATACTCCTGCACTGCTGATGGGAGTGCAAGTTAATATATCCCTTTTGGAAAGAAGTATGGAGAATACTCAGGGATCTAAAAGTAGACCTGCCATTTGATCCTGCAGCTCCTTTACTAGGTGTACATCCAAAAGACCAAAAATCACTTTATAACAAAGATGTTTGCACTTGACTGTTCATTGCAGCTCAATTCATAATATCCGAGTCATGGAAGAAGCCCAAGTGCCCATTGACCCATGAATGGATTAGCAAATTGTGGTATATGTATACCATTGAATATTATGCAACCTTAAAAAAGGATAGAGACTTTACCTCTTTTGTGTTTACATGGATGGAGCTGTAACATATCCTACTTAGTAAAATATCTCAAGAATGGAAGAAAAAATACCCAATGTAACAGTACTATTATGAAACCAATTTACAATCACTCACACTTTTATATGAAGAATAGATCACAACTATGGTCTAGGATGAAGGAAGAAGAGGAGGGAAGAAGGGGAGGGGGGAAGTGAGATCAAGGGAGGGTGAATGGTAGGATCACACCTATGGTGCATAATGCAAGGGTACATGTCGGATCTATTATTATAGAGTATAAATGTCTTAACACAATAATTAAGTAAATGAGACAAGGTTTATATTAACCAGTATGATATAAACATTCCTAATTCTATACATTATATCCTATAAATGCATTAATGTTTACATGATCTATGTGTTTATGATTTAATTAAAAAAATAAATAAAATTTTTTTAAAATTTTTAAAAAGACGTGAAGGACTTCTACAAAGAGAATTATGAAACCCTAAGAAAAGAAATGGAGATAATAACAAATGGAAGAACAGACTTCTTCATAGCTGGGAAGAATCAACATTGTCAAAATGTCTATACTTCCCAAAGCAATCTACAGATTCAATGTAATCCCCACTAAAATCCTGTCATCATACTTTCAAGATTTGGAAAAAATAATTCTTCATTTTGTATGTAACCAGAAAAAAATCCATAATAGCCAAGGCAATTCTTAGTAATAAAAACACAGCTGGGGCTATTGCCCTACCAGACTTTCAGCTATAATACAAGGTCATAGTGATCAAAACAGCATGACATTGGCACAAAAATAGACACATTGACATTTGGAACCAAATAGAAAACCATGAGATGAAACTAACATCTTACAGCCACCTGATCTTTGATTAACCAAACAAGAACATACACTGGGGGAAAGAACCATTATTCAATAAATGGTGCTGGGAGGATAACCACGTGTAAAAGACTAAAACTGGACCCACACTTCTCACCACTTACAAAAATTAATTCAAGATGGATAAAAAATTAAAATCTAAGGCATGATATAATAAAAATCCTCGAAGAAAGTGTGGGGAAAACACTTAAAAATATTGGCCTGGGGAAAGACTTTATGAGGAAGACTTCTACAGCAATTTCAACCACAAAAAAATAAACAAACAAATGGAACTTAATTAAACTGAAAAGCTTCTGTACAGCTAAGGAAACAACAACCAAAGTGAACAGACAATCTTCAGAATAGGAAAATGCATTTGCATATTATGAATCAGACAAAAGTTTGATAACTAGGATCTATAGAGAACCCAAATTAATCATTAAAAATGACCCAACAATCCCATATATCACTGGGCAAGAGAGATGAATAAAACGTTCTCTAAAGAAGACAGATGAATGGCTAATAAACATATGAAGAAATGCTCATCATCTCTAATCATCAGAGAAAAGCTAATCAAAACTACCCTGAGATATCACCTAGCCCCAGTGAGAATGGCCCACATCACATAGTCTCAAAGCTGCAGATGCTGACATGGATATGGAGAGAAGGAAACACTTTTTTACTGCTGGTGGGACTGCAAACTAATACAAACTTTTTGGAAGGAAAAATGGAGAATCCTCAAAGAACTCAAACAAGAGCTCCCATTTGATCCTGCAATCCCATTACAAAGCATCTACCTACAAGAAAAAAAAAATCCTTTTATCATAAGGACATTTGCACTAGACTGTTTATGGCAGATCAATTTATAATTGCCAAAATGTGGAAACAGCCTAAATGTCCACCAACCCAGGAATAGATTAACAAGCTGTAGTATATGTATTCCATGGAATACTATTCAGCTACTAAAAAAGATGGAGACTTTACATCTTTTGTATTTACCTGGATGGAAGTAGAACACATTCTTCTTAGTAAAGCATCACAAGAATGGAGAAGCCATTGTCTTCTCCTTTGGGAGAAGGTATTGCCATACCTTGCCCTTTGGGTCCACAGAACCACGCCCCTTTGGGAAACAATCCTTTAAGAAAAGCTAGTTTCCTTGGTTACCACAACTACCTTGACCATCTTCAAAGCAATTTAAAAGAAGTGACTCTACTGGTTTGCTTAGCACTCTATAACCTCAATGAAAAGGGACACTAAGAAAGGAGCTTCAAAGGGAATAGAAAGAAAGTCTGGCCTGCTGACCAAACCTAAAAAGCCCTTGAGTATGTAGATAGAGAAAGGCAATAATCAATGACCAATATAAAAAGATAATAATACCTCGCACAGAGAGGCCATTGAAATAGTTTCAACCTATTTCAAATGGAATCAAAGAGGATATTTATACCTCTGCACTGCTTTCACATCTCCATCTCTCTCATGTCTTGTCCTTCATGAGAGTGACCCGCATCCAACTCTCTTTGGAAGGGCTCTTTCTCTTTGTTCTTCTTAAATAAAATTTTCCTTTGTTATCCTGAAACTTACTCAGGTTACTTTTGCTTTTTATCTATACTGCCTGCGTTGTTCCAGTTTTATTTTCAGTTTCCACTCACTTTACTTTCAATCACCACTGTGCCTCAGTTGAAACTTCTAGCTCAGTTGAGTAATCAAAGCAGGTCAACTGAGTTCAGGGAACCAGGAGCCCTAACCCCCAACACTCAGCATCTGGGCTGGTGCATGTAAATCCCACCTGCAGGTTCAGGCCTCCCAGAGAGTGGACTAACTCTGGATCATTCTTGCTGCTGAACAATTCCTAAACTTAACACTTCCATTCTTTAATCAGTGTTCTGTGGTCTTCATTCCCAGTGCCTGCCTTCCCACCTTGCCATGCATAGTACCATCCACATTTTTCAGTAAGTATTTGTCACATAAATGTGTGAACATAAGAACACCAACATCCTAGGGGTCCCATTCTTATCACACATCACTACTTTATGCTCCTACCCTTCAAAAAGTAAATTAGATTCCCACGTCTGAGTTTCTAACACCTGGTGCTTATCCAAAGGCACTACCTAGATGGCTCTTATTACTTAAAGCTCAGATTATTTTCTGTCCTTCCCTGGGTTGATATCTTTCACCTGAGAATCCTATGCAGATTCTATAGAATTCCTGTTAGGTCACTCAAGATCTCTCCTCCAAAGCTCAATCTCACAACTTGGAATGTTGTACATTTTTCAAGAGATCAATTCTTAGAATGATGGAGCCTGCACCATAATTTCATGTTCAAACCTATAAATTCTGCTTTCTCTACCATGTCTCTTTACTTATTCCCTGTCTTCCCTCTTTAAATGGGAACTATCATTGTCAAATGTCTAATTCAGCCAGTTAATTCTATTCCCTTTTTATACAGAAGGACCAAAAGAAGAGTCCAAATACAATAATTTCTACAACCATATTTGGAAATACAATTAAGTGCATTGAGTAATCTAAAAAAACTCAGGTTTACGAGGGGAAATCCTATAGATCATGCCAATTTCCTGGTATCTTACCTCCCACATCAAGCTGTTGGGTATCATCAGAGAAAATACACTTATTCATTCAAAAATACAGAGTACCTCTTAGTTGCCAGGTTCTCTGCAGGTATACTGGTATACTGCTGAAAAAGGCAGACACAAATCCTATGCTCACAGTGCTCACAAATGGCCCATTTTTCCAGGATTGTTTTCACTTCAAATTCACAGATTCCAGGATAAGTGGGTCCTGAGGTCTATCCAACCACCCTATGCGCTCCCAGCCAGTTCTCTCTCACATTTCCCACTGCAGCTCTTTCAAAACACCTTTACTCACTGCAAGTTCCTTCTCCATCAGTTTCAATAAATATTTGGCAGATTATTTAAATAAAATTGTCCTAAATCAGCCAAGATTTTGGAAACTTTCCACTAAAATCAGAGCTCCATAGATTGTGACAGCCTTTGAGCCATCCTGAGCTATCAGGAATAAACTCAGCTTGAGGAAAGTCAAGATTCATAAGCTTTCCCTTGCCTAATTTGGCATCATTGAACATAGCAAATGAATGAGGGAAGAGAAATTTCTTTCATTTTTTTGACAGTTATAACAATATATAATTTAAGGTATTCTTACAGCATCCAAGCCTCATTCAAATGATTTTGTATATTGAAGAGATGAAAATATACAAAAAGTAAGCACATAGTAGGAAATATATTTGACACTACAATATTCAGCAGCACAATTGCGTAGAAATATCCACTGCATTTTTTAATTCAGGGAATAACTTTCCTAAGCACAGATATCCCCTGGAACTGTGTGACAACAATTTGTCAACTGTCACTTTTCTAAAATTGTTGCTACAACATCATATACTTAAATACTTGATTTATATTTTGCTTTTTGTATTGAACACAGTTGAATAATACTTCAAACAAACATATTATAAAACCTATCTTTGGGAGATTTTTTTTAGAAATGCCATTTGGCCTCTACCTAAAATTTCAATCAATCACACCTAGAAAAATGTACCTATATTTTAAGTATAATTTTTTATCATAAATGTAATTTTCCATGATGCCTATTTGTACATTTCAGAATTTACAACATAAAAGGCTTACAACTTTCCTAGGGAAAATACACCATTTCCTTCATCTTATACACCAATTTTCCCCTTAAAATGTTTAAGCCTGTAAATACTTGTTTTTTAACATGATTTTGTATGTAAAATTACAAAAATAAACTAGGTTAAGGTAAAAGTTCAATGTAAAAATCACAAAACACTATATGATTTGCTAGTTAGAATCCACATACAATAACAAAAAAATTACTACATCAAGATTTAAGACAAGTAGCACATCTTTTGCATGCATTGTAAAAAGTTCAACAGAATGAAAACACCAGGGAAGGTTGCAGGGGAACCTTCCTGGAAGTAATTACAACATTTAGAAAACTTTTCTATTACTCAGTGGAGCCAGCGACATTCAAAATTAAAGCATTTTACTATAATTATTGATCATGTCTGTATTTTACAGAACATAAGCACTGGGAATAAACAGGCATTTTTTAAAAGAAATAGTCTTGATTATACTGAGCTAAACTTATAGATTGATATTGTTAACAAAAGCTGAAATTATGGCTGAAATGTCTGGACTTATAATTAAAATTTTAAAAAACCTGGTGAAGCTAGAAAGCTAAAGAACAGAGAAATAATTCCATTTGGCGGGGAGGATGTCAATTCTTTCTTGTAAGGTTCTGAGATATACACAAGATATACTAAGTAACACACGATTGAAACTTGTTCCCTTTAGTACTTTGTTACCACCAGGCTTCCCAGGGATAAATTTGAGTTAGAAGGTATTCTGCCCAAGTTTTGAAAAGTTTCCTTGTAAAATATATTTTCTGCCCACTCCATTTTCCCTGGAAGATTCTTTCACCACCCTATACATACCCTTGGCAAACCTCTTCCTACCTAACAAGAGGAGATAAAGATCCAACTGGAAATATATACAGTGTACTCGCCTCTATTTCTTAGTTTCCACAGTCCAATTTTTTTTCTGTGTCTAAATTTTTACTTTTCTTTCCATTTCTAATTTTCTATACTCAAAGTCTCACTCTCTTACTTTATATGGCTGAAATATCAGCACCATTGGTTAATCATGTCCAAAAACTTGTTTCTTAATAAATTATTCTGAGATTTATTTCAGATGGATTACATTCAGGGATGAATGCCAGACTGACTTCCTTTGTGAGCTATTAGTTCTACAGATTGGGGCATTAAAATTTCAGGCATAAAATCCTAATACCTCAAAGCCAAGTTTTCCACATAATGTTTCCAAGTAATTGAATATACTTATATGTAATATATTGAAGTGTATTTATAGAAATATAAAGATATATACTGACAGTGAAGATAGTCTACAGAAATGGGTGGGGTGTTGAAGGAAGATTTTCTTACCATCTCACTTGCAAATCTTCATTTAATTTCTTCAAAAATTACTTTTTTTTCTTTTTCTATTTCACTGGCGATACATAAATTTAATAGGATCTAGTAGTTACAAACAAAAGACCAGTAATCATTGCTTCTTAAAAGGTGAAAATTTTAGCATTTCTCAGAGAGATGCCAGGCAGAAGTATACACATTAATCCCTAAACCACAAATAGCCAGAGTCTGAAAGGCCAAGTTAAGTTACAGTGTAAAGTAAACATTCATCTCCAATATGCCAAGATTTGAGCATCCGAATGCAGTTTTCTTTGTCTGGCATATGTGTGAATACTGCTGAAGAGGTATCACGAGAATGGAGAAAAAAGTATCCAATGTACACACCCCTATTATGAGACTAATTTAAACCTTTTATATGAAAGCAATAACCAAATAGCCTAAGAACATGCGGAGGGGGGAGGGAGAAGGGAGGGGGGAATGGGAGGAGGGAGGGGGTTTGGAGGGATCACTTTTGAGGTTTGTCTTATAGGGGTACAGGTGAATCTTTCTAAGAGTAGAATGCGAACATTTTAAAGCAATGACTGAGAAAATGACATGAAGGCTATGTTGACCAGTTTGATGGAAGTATTTCAGAATGCATGTGAAAACCCCCACACTGTACCCCAGAAGAGTATCAATGTACATAGTTAACATTCAATAAAAAAAAAAAAAAGAAACCACACTTTTCACATTTGTTTGACTCTCTCCATCCTGTTTTTTTAATATATTATCATTCCCTCTTTAGTATAAAAGAAATGACCAATTCTCATTCCTTTTTTCTTCTTCCATTTTTGTAACAAAGGTTTTTTTCTAAACTATAACTTAGAATGTCTCCTGAACTTTTTCAAGGTGGAAAATTTTTTTATTTTTTTACTTTTTGGTGACTCTTAGTATAATGGCTTCAGGCTCAGCACCCATCACTCAATGGTGAGGGAACCAGCCACATACACAGAAGCTGGTGGGTTCTAACCCGGCCTGGGCCTGCTAAACAATGACAACTATAACAAAAAAAATAGCCAGGTGTTCTGGTGAACCCCTGTAGTCCCAGCTACTTAGGAGGCTGAGAATCGCTTAAGCCCAAGAGTTTGAGGTTGCTGTAAGCTGTGACCCCATGCACGCTACTGAGTCTACTGAGGGTGACATAGTAAGACTCTGTCTCAAAAAAAAAAAAATAATGACTTCCAGATGTAATGAATGAAAGGGGCCAATACCTAAGACACATGATGAAGTTAGGGAAGATATATCTTCATAAAAAGCATAAAACTAGGGCAGCGCCTTCGGCTCAAATGAGTAGGGTGCTGGCCCCATATGCTGGAGGCGGCAGGTTCAAACCTGACCTCGGCCAAAAACTAAAAAAAAAAAAAAAAAAGTTGGGTCATGTATTAAGCAATTTTCACTATATAAAGCAACCTACTTCCCCCTATATTTACCAAGACCTCTTTAGAATTGGCACTGGGAAAGACAAGCGCTTGCTGGGGCGTTACCAGAAGCAAGGTGGCTCCCAGGGCAATGCAAAAAAGGATGGGTCCGGCCAGGTCCGTTTCGTTCATAATGCTGCCATCTGCTGGCTTCATTGGGTTTAACACCGTCAAGGTTTTTTGCCATATGTGATCAAAATTGATTCCGAGTTCTGCAGAAAGAAAAATAGAGTAATATAAATATATTAAAAAGTTAGATTCTTTAATTAAAGATTAAAATATTAATATACTTAGAATTGTAATCTTATTCTTTCTAAACTTTTAGATTCTATTTTACATAGAATGTAAAATTCTGTAATATATGTAGTAACCTTTAAAAAAAACTTTAAAACATGTTTTGCTGCCAAACAATGAATATACAAAACATTTTAGAGAAATAGTTCATAAAGGAAATTTAATCTTGGAAATATTCCACATGGAAGTATGCCACAATACTCCATTTCCCAATTTTAACTATATTTTAAGCGTAACAAATGTACGCTTAAAATAGTATAGTTAATAGATCGAAAGCCCGCATTTAAGTATTTCACCTCTCCATGCTTTCGATTGCTAACACTCCTGAAATCTTGTCGTATCAACCATGGAATAACTTTCTATTAACAGAACTATCTCAACTAATGATGCTTAGTCCAAGTTTTGGATTTTGCTTCCACTTCTCTTAATGAGAAAAGAAATTTTATGCTAATTGCCTGAAACTTCACTGAAGAGAAAAGGGGAAGGATTTTTGGGGGGGGCAAAGAAAAGTAATCATAATGTACACACGTCCTTTTAAGGTCAATGCACTATGAGATTGCCTGTGTATTCACATATTAGATTTAAGGTCAATGCACTATGAGATTGCCTGTGTATTCACATATTCGATTATTTTGACAAATTAACCTTTCCCTTTCCACAGTTAGTGGAATTCATTGTTCACGAATCCAAACTCATGTTGGAATTTCTAATTTTTTCTCTAGTGCCTATTTTTCTCAGAATTCTGACTGCCACCTCACAGATCCCTCTGTTAGATTTTGTTCCTCTTATACCATTTTTATGATGAAACACACCCAGCCATTCGCCATCCATTGAACATAGAAATAAATACTGACACCAGGCTGGTTCCTTTCCTCACCACTCCTGTGACGATAAACTAAGACATTTCTTGAGGAGAAAGAACACTCAAAGAGAAGAGTAAGTCGTAAGTATCTGGGAACCAGCAATCAAACTGATTATCCTTGTTCTACCATGTGTGAACTTCAGTGAAAACGAGGTGGAAGCTTGGAGGAGTTCAAGTGCAGCCAGAGATTGGAGGAGCTCAAGTGCAGCCAGTCTAAGTGCAAATACTTCAACCACACAGAGCTGCCCTGCCCTGTTGACTGTGGGCCCTACAACGTCCACATGCATTGGTCTCCGAGACAGGCAAAGAAGACAGTCCCGTGACTTTATTCCTCTCCTATGCATCAGGTGGTCGAGGTCTTGACAGGTTAAGTAACTTGTCCAAAAATCATAGACACAGAGCTAGTAATAGAAATCTGTGTTTCAACATTAGGCAGTATGACTCCAGAATTCATGGTTTTAATCATAGACTGCTGGTGGGGTCCATGTGAATCTAATTTCATTAACATCACATTTTTTTTTAATTGAGCCCAGTTCTCTCATGTGAAGGACTAACTCCTTAAATTGATTTATATGCAGCATTCAACTACCCTTCCACGGGTTTAGCAAGCGTCTTTGGGAGATTCAGGACATAGGACACTCAACTTTCCTTTGAAGGTTTATCAAGCATCTTTGGTGAGATTCAGGACATAGCTTAACTTCTTGTGCAGCAGTATGTACCACTGAAAGGCTCCACACAGCTGATCTTCTGTGCACAAAGGATAAGATGGACTTCAAGGATTCCCATGACATAGTGGGGCCTTGCTCTAAAAACCCAGGAACCTTCGGAGGTCAGCTAGACACTGGTCTGAACTAAGAAACGGTCTTTTACTCATTTCATATACAAGATGATATTTGCTAGTCCAAGCTTGAGAATAAAAAAAAAAAAGTGAACAGTTAAATAAGCAAATAATTTACATTTGAACACCCATGTTTCCTGATTATTTTCACAATGTGTTTGTATATTTTGTTAATTTCAGGTTATTAGGAGGGTCCATACGATTAGCTTATATAAATTGCTTTTGTGAGATTACAGTCTGCAGTGGGTCCCTGGGTCCCTCACCCAGGGAATGTGCCGTATATCCATCAATATTATGCCTGTTAGGTGAGAACTCCCCCCTCCCTTCTTTGAATTTAATGTAGTTTTTCTCTCATACAAGCCATATATGTCCATCTTTTAGTTTAAAATTAGAACTGAGTGCATGTGATGCTTCTTTCCCATCCTTATGCTACTTTGCTTAGGTTATAAACACGATGATAATTTTGTGTATTTCTTAATAAGCATACAGTTTGAAGAATATGAGCAGTTCACCGAGCTTAAAGTGAGGTTAGGATGTTTAACATAAAACAGCATTGGTCTCCGAGACAGGCAAAGAACTTAAAATTTGAAAAGTTTATTTTAAACTACAGTAGAACCTATGTAGGTTGACCACCCAAAAGAGTGTAAAAAGCTGGTCAAAGTACAGAGGCGGTCAACATCAGGAACGAGGGATACGTGTGTGGGGTGCAAGCCCGGTTTATGAACATTAGGTCAACTTACAGGTGTGGCAGTGCTGGGAGCTGGTCAACTACGGAGGTTCTACTGTGATTTCACCTGAGGCTAATATCGTTATCAAACTTTATTTTCATTTTTGGCAGTAATGCTAACAATACATTTCAGTATTTACCACAATAAAATGGTCTTTAATTCCAACTCCTTTTTACTCAGATGAAAAAAGTATCACAAGAATGGAAGAAAAAGTATCCAATGTACACAGCCCTATTATGAAACTAATTTATAGCTTTCATATGAAAGCTATAACCTAATTATAGCC
>CAUYTI010072723.1:0-33036 GCA_963575145.1 Galago senegalensis
TAGAGTGCTGTGGCATTACAGCTCACAGCAACCTCCAACTCCTGGGCTCAAGCGAGTCTCCTGCCTCCGCCTCCCAAGCGGCTGGGACTACAGGCGCCCGCCACAACGCCCGGCTATTTTTGGTTGCAGCTGTCATTGTTGTTTGGCGGGTCCGGGCTGGGGATTCTAACCCGCCACCTTAGGTGTACGTGGCTGGCGCCTTAGCCGGTTGAGCTATAGGTGCCGAGCCAAATGCTCAGAATTTAATGTTAAGTGAAAATTTAAGTAACAAAACTTGTGTAGTATGATCCTAAATTTAAATTATATATATATATATATACACACACATCTATCAGTCAAAAATTGCGCAGAAATACTGACAATCCTTATCTCCGGGAAAAGGGATTGCGGGTGGTTTTTACTTCTGGTTTGTGCTTTCTTGTGTTTCTCAAATTTTATGCAAGCAAAGGAATCAATTTTAACACGTAGGCGCTGCCCCGAAATGATAAGAATTCTGTTGTCCTTGATGTTTCGTTGATGTGTGTGACCTTTCTACCCACGGGAGCATTGGCTTCTGAGTTTCCTTCTACACAGTGTAAGAATGAGCAGCCTATGCCCTGTCTGCCTGCAACATCGCCAGGGTGCCTGCCCCAGCCCATGTGGTATCCGTGAAGGGCTTTTGTCCTGGGCACAGAATAGAAATGCCCCCCCCGGACCCTGCAACCCCCCTGCCTGCACCAGGGAGCACTGAGTTTGTTAGCCTGTCCCGGCTTGCTTGCTTTTTGAGCTCATTCTTTTCAAGGTGAACGTCAGTTTTCTCCCCCAGTTTTATATTTTAATTTGGTTATTGGTTTTTGTTTTTGTTTTTTTTTTTTTTGAGACAGAGCCTCAAGCTATTACCCTGGGAAAAGTGCTATGGCATCATAGCTCACAGCAACCTCCAACTTCTGGGCTCAAACAATTCTCCTGCCTCCGCCTCCCAAGTAGCTGGGACTACAGGCACCCGCCACAATGCCCGGCTATTTTTTGGTTGCAGCTGTCATTGCTGTTTGGTGGGCCCGGGCTGGTTTCGAACCCGCCAGCTGAGGTGTATGTGGCTGGCGCCTTAGCCGCTTGAGCTACAGGTGCCGAACTTGGTTGTTATGTTTGGTAAGCTCTGACAGTCTTGTTTGGAGAGGCAGGCTTGGAGCTGGCACGGATACACAACCACATGAGATGTTAGTTTCTTAAATCTTTTCTACCTCCCAGGTAGAAATGGATTATGTGAATGGATTATGCCCCTACTCCTGGTCTTTAAAAATCCATAAAAAATAGTGTCACCATAATATTTCTCCATTTACTTTAAGAAAAGCAAATATAAAGTGTTAATTACCATTTAAAAACTTAGCATGAAAAACAAAAATTAAATTAAAAATCACTGGCGTACCCTAAATGCCCACCAATCCGAGAATGGATTAACAAGCTGTGGTATACATATAACATGGAATACTATTCAGCCGCCAAAAAGATGGAGACTTTGCATCTTTTGTATTAACCTGGATGGAGGTGAAACACATCCTTCTTAGTAAAGCGTCACCAGAATGGAGAAGCAAGAATCCAATGTACTCACTTCTGATACAAGGACAATTGATGACAGTACATGGTGGGGAGTTGGGAGACTGGGGAGAGGGAAGGAAGAAGGGGGGAGGGGGTCATGGTGTGTGACATGCCTCTTAAGGGCAGGACACAATTATAAGAGGGACTTTACCTAACAAAAACAAGCAGTGTAACCCAGTTCTTTGTACCCTCCATGATTTCCCAACAATAAAAAATAATAATAATAAGCATACAATAGTGTCTTAGTAAGATGAGCTGGCTGTCCCTGTTGTTTTTGGGTGTTCCTGGCTTCTGTGCATTTCTGCAAGGATACTGTCCCTCAGTTTAAGAGGCAAGGGTTTAATCACCTGATCCCACCTGTTGTGTCTGGAGGCCAGGCCAGGCCATTCCCTTCATTTTCCCTTTGCGGTTGCTGCAGGGATGAAGGTCGACCTTTCCCGTCCTTCAGAGAGAAGCATCTGCAGAGAAGTTTCCCTCTATAATACTGGCCAATTCTTATGTAACGATCTTGATGCCTTGTTTTGCTAACAGAGTTTCTGTGTCTTTTCTCCATCTTACTAAAGACCCTCACCCAATGTAGCTGGGATCCATGCTGGATGCAGGAGGTGAGCAAGACTCATACAGGTCCTGCGGCATAGATCTGATGTCTCCTCATCCTGATGACCAGAAACGTGAGGCCCAGAGAGAGTAATTAGGAGGCAAAGGGCACTGGCATTTATCACCGTGAGCTAGGTACAGTGTTACAAAGCCCTTTACACCCTACGCCTTGTTTGATCCTCACAACCTGTGAGATAAAGGCTGTCGTCTCCATTTTTTCAGGTGAAGAAACTAAGGCTCGGCCTCTGAGGCTGTGGTCACACAGCCAATAAGCAAAGCTGAGAATTGCTCTCCATTTGGAGACTATGTATTCGGGGGGGAGGGGGGAGCGTTAATACACTTTGGGAATCTGATGAAAGTTACGGGTCCCTGTGACAGATGAATGCACATCCTCAAGGACATCTACTTTCAGGGGACTGTTAGCCCTGTTGAAGTCTGTCCACCAGGGCCCTGAACCCCAGGGGAAGGCCTTTGGCCTAAGCCTCAGAGCTTGAATCAGACATGGTCCTTGTCTCAAGTTGCTCAGCCCCTGACTTCCATGGCCACCCCATGTAAGGTGCAGACATGCTCACAAAGTACAGAGCACATCTCACTGCTATTCCTGCAGCAGAGAGAGCAAAGCCATCTATTTTTAAGCTTTCATAAGGCAGGTTTTATGTCAGGTGCATGGGGTACACAAAGATATTTGCCACACAGACTCTGCCCTCCAGGTGTCCCGTGTCCACTAAGCAAGTGTGGACAGTGACACAAAATATGGCAATTTTAAGCCTGGGGTTGGGGTGGGGTGGGACAGCTCCTGAGGCTCCTAGGTATCTAGAGCCAAGAATACAACCAGTGGGCTCACGTGGTACTCAGGTAAGGGGCAGAGGCACCTCCTGCTGTCAGTTCCTGGGACACCGATGGGGGAAGCAGGGTTCTGTGCAGGGCTGGGACTCAGATAATGCGGGCAATGAACTCTGAGCCCTGGGGCTCAATGACCGATATTACTAGAAAAAATGGCAGAGTGGGGAGGGGGAACCATGGAGCCCGAGGAAGGAAGCAGTCCTGGCCACACTTTGATATCAGCCCAGAAAACAAAAAAACAAACAAAAGAGAACATATATGATATGGTTCCATTTACATAAAATTATAAATTACAGACAGGCAAAATGATTCCATGCTGTTGGAAGTCAATGTAGTGCTTGTTTTGGGGTCGTGACTGACAGAGCCTGAGTGTGCTTTTAGATTGCTGTTGGGTTTCCACTTCTTTAGCTCTGTTGGTTACACAGGTGTGTTTGGTTTATGAAAACTCAGACTGTGCACTTACATTTTCTTTGTGTAAAATGAGGATATTGAGGCTCAGATAGTAGAGGACTCACCCAGCTGCCAAGTAGAAGGGGCTCGATTAAAAGTTAGTTCCCTGAACAACCCAGAGAAGTGGGTTCTCAGCCCAGCCTTGTCCCACTGCACCATGGCTCTGTGCTTCCCTGCGGGCCTGTGTGCCTGACTAAGGAAAGGAAATCTGAAGAGGAGAATCACTTTTGAGTTCCTCACTCCAGTGAGAGGTCAGGGGCATTGAAAACATTAGATTTTTCAGCATTCTCGGTAACACTTGATGTGTTGCTCTGATGTCCAGGACTTATCTTTCTAGGTCTTGGGTAGGGTTTGGAAAACTTGATGTTCACATGAGCAAAGAATGCTTTGCTGCAACTGAACTTTGCCATTTGAATGTTATGAGTTTTGAAAGACGCTGCCTGACCTCAAAGCCCAAGTTAAACTTGGAACCGGAGCAATGTCCTAATAATCAGGCAAGAGGAGTAAAGTGCAGTCTAAATATGGGGCCTGCGTGCGAGATATGAATCATTCAGGGCTTATTTATCAAGTGGCTGCCCTTCCTTGGTGCTGGGCTACACTGCAGACCTTCCTGATGGAGGGAGGTGGACCACAGCAAATAAGTGAAATATACCCAGGCGATAAGAACCATGCAGACAGACAAAGCAGGAGAGGTGACAGGAAGTTCCGGGGGCGGGGGTAGGGCTCAGAGCAGGCCTCACTGAGAAGGCAGGATGGGCACAGAGCCATGAGAAGAACGGTTAGCATGAGATCTGTCCCCTCACCACGTGTTAAGGTACGTAGGAGTGGTTGTACAGCCGACCTGTAGAGGTGCTCATTTTGTGTAACTGAAGCTTAATACACATCAAAGAGCAGCTCTCATTTCTCTCAGCACCTGGCATTCCCCATTCTCTGCTTCTATTTCTGTTTCTATTCTACTCTCTGTTCCTGAATTTGACAATTTTAGGTCCCTCATCTGAGTGGAGTCCCATAATATTTGTCCTTCTGCGTCTGGCTTATTTCCCTTGGCACAATGTCCTCCAGCTCATCTACGTCCTTAGCTATGGCAGGATTTCCTTTATTGTTTTTTCTTTCCATGGCTGAATAAGGAATAATCTGTTGTATGAATACACCACATTTGTTTTATCCATTCATCCAGGGACGAGCATGGGGGTTGTTTCTCTATCTTGGCCGTGGTGAGTAATGCTACAATGAGGGTAGGAGCACAGACACCTTTTCCACACACTGGATTCATTTCCTTTGGATATATACCCAGCAGTGGGATTGCCGGATGATAGGGTAGTTCCATTTTTAATGTTTTGAGGAACCTCTGTGCCGTGTTCAATCGCAGCTGCATCATTGAACGTCCCCATTGGTACCAGTTTCTCATTTCTGCACATCCTCAACCACGCTTACCTTTTGGTTTTTGGTGATAGTCATCCTCACAGGTGCAAGATGGCATCTTCTTACAGATTTGATTTATACTATTTTCCTGATGATTAGGGAGGAACATCTTTTCATATGCCCATTGAGCCTTTGACTGTTGTCTTTGGAGAAATGTCTATTTAGGTCATTTGCCCATTCGCAAATTGGATTATTTGGTGTTTGGCTATTGACTTGCAGGAAAAGAAGGGGACATTTGAGAAAAGACTTGAAGGCGGATGAATTAGGAAGCCACACTGGCCACTGGGGAGGAGTTGCTTCAGGGGGAGGGAACAAGCAGCAGAAAGTTCTAGAGACAGGAGCCTGCCTGGGGAGATGGCAGAGTAGCAAGGAAGGCCAGTGTGACTGGACTGTGCACTGGGGAGAAGTCGCAGGACAGGAGGTCAGCGTGGTACCAGGGGCTGGAAGTGAGGTAGGGGAGTGGTCTGGTGCTGGGTTAGTTTCAAGATAATGCGGCAAGTCATTCAATGCAGCTTTACATAACAAATATGCATCGTGTGTTTTCTATATTCAAGGCCAAAAAACACAGCTCTGAAGCACTCAGCACGAAAATGAAGTGATAAGAAAGGTAAAGAAATAACTTGCAATGCACGGCAGAGCCCGATAAGCACCAAGGAACAGAGCAAGTCCCCGGGAGAAGTCCCTTTTCATTCTGAGTCAGGAGTGCTGACAGGCTTTGCTGTTTGGCATTTGAGATGGGGTGTCAAGAATGGCTAGGATTTCTGACATCTTTTTGTTGTTCTGATGATAAATATATATTCACTAAAAATGTTATAAGATACCTAAAAATAAAAATATAAAATAATCACCAGGAATCCTACACCCAGATGCAATCACTTATAATATTTTGGTATATTTTCTTTTTCTTCGATATACAATCACACACAGCAATAAAACTTGGATGCACATTAACATTCAAAATGGTCACCTCGTTGAATATCCTTCTTCATAAATCTTTGCACGTATTTCTAATTATTTCTTTACAGACGATTATTGAGCTGGGAATTACTGGATCAAAGATTACATATTTCTTGAAAATATCGTGCCTAATGATCATCTGCCTTTCAAAAAGTCAGAACCATTCATACGCCCAAAAGAAATCTAGGAGAACACTTGTTTCACTCTACCCCTACGAATAATGGCCATTGTTACTTCAAAAGAAATTTGCAACTTGAAGGGTTTAAGAAGAATCTCCCTTTTATTCCTGTTATCATTAGTTTTTCTGCATAACAGATCACCCCTAAAATAGTGAGTCATAAAAGTAACTTTTTGTTGTCATTAGCTAATGATCTGTGGGTCTGAAATTTGGGCATTCATGCGTCTTGATGAGTTGCTATCAGCTCACAGGCTCTTGGGGGTTTGCTGCTTCCTGGCAGCAAAGGAAGGGAAGTATGTGACAGCATAGTGTGCTTCTTGTTGTCCGGCAAGCTAGCTGGGGCTTCTTTAAGGGGCTGGGAAGCGGTTCTGAGCACATCAAGGTAGGACAAACCTAACACATGAATACTTTTCACATCTGTTAACATCCCTTTGGCTGGAGCGAGTCTCATGGTGTTGGCCTGGGAGCAGACTCTTTGCCCTTCACATAGTAGAGAAGTATGAATAGAAAGAGGGAAAGGCCTTGTTTGTGGCAATCTACCAAGCTTATTACAAACAAAATAGAACAAGGCCAAATACTCATTGAGCAATTAATTGTGTGCCAAACCCTTTTCATGTATTTATCTCACTGAATCCTCACAACTGTCCTGTTAGGACTATTATCTCCATTTTACAACTTGTACCAGTTGGAGCTCAACCAAAGAAGCAGGGCAAGTACAAGATATATATGAAGAGATTTATTGTAAGGAATTGGCTGCATACAATTGGGGTGGTTGGCTAGGCAAGTTCAAAGTATGTAGGGCAGTGGAGGGTGCTGGAACTCGCAGGCATAGGATGAAGATGCCGTCTACAGGTGGAATTTCTTCCTCATCTTGGAAGCCTCAGTTCTGCTCTTAAGGCCTTTTGATGGATCAAATCAAGTCTACCCAGGTTATGTAGAATAATTTCTCTTACTTTACGTCAACTGATTATGAACTCTAATCACATCTGCCAAATACCTTCATAGCAACACCTAGATTGGAGTTTGATGGATAACTGGGGAACCAGAGCCCAGCCACATCAACAAATCTAAAGGGACCTTACCAAGGACCCAAGAGAGGTTAAGGAACTCCTCTCAAATCATGTGGCCGTCAACGTGGCAGAGCTGGAACTGAAGTTTTGGAGACCTCAGTATTAATAATTGCTACATCCCTATTTGGATTTGATTGGCATTTCTTGGATTATGAGTGATGTTTAATACTTTTATTCATATATTGGCATCTGAGAATTCTTTTTCATTCCAAATTAATATGCATACATATGATTAGGTTGTATAGTTTGCATTTCTAAGGTTAAAGCATGGGTTGTAGTTGTGTGAGTATTTTTTCTTCGTAAGTTTTTCATTTCCACTGGGGTAGGGGATAGCATTTTTGCAGTGGGGATGTGAAGGGCCCCTGGGGAGAGGCAGAGTGCATCTGTAAGCACGGAGGTGGGAACTGAGGGGCATTTCCTCTTATTGTGATGTGATCAACAAGTTACCACACATTCAGTGGTCTAAAGCAACAGAAATTTCTTGGTTTTCATTCTGGAGGTCACAGATCAAAAATCAGTCTTGGTGGGCTAACATCATGGAGTCGCCAGGGCTGCATTCTTCCTGGAGGCCCTCGCCTCGTGCCTTCTGTCTCTGCCAGGCTCCAGGGGCTGCTTGAGCTCCTTGGCTCAGAGGCTTCATCACTCTAACCTCTGCTTTCCTTGACACGTACACTTCATTGACTCTGCTATTTCCCTGTGAGGAGGACCCTTCTGATTACATTCGGCCCACCTGGATAATTCAGGACCCCCTCCCTAAGACCCATAATTTGGTCATGTCTGAAAATCCCCTTTTGCTGTATAAAGTCACATTTTCACATGTTCTGTGAATTAGTGTATGGACATTTTTGGGGGCCATCATTCTCACAATCACAAGGGTTATGGTGTGAGGGCTCCCTTTGATTATGGTGCATGTTGGAAGGTGGGTTGGGACAGACACTAAGAGACTTAAGTATCTTTTGCAGTGACAGGGCACTGAACTGGCATCAGGAGACAGAGCCTCAAATCTCTGTTCTACTTCCATCTAACCATTCTATGGTCTCAGCTTACAACTCAACAAAGTTTGCACCCTGACCTTAATCAGTGGTTACTATGGGCCTGTGAGATTCTTATAAATGAATGAATCTATGTACAGACAAATCACAGGGGAGCGGTGCCCATTTCTCACACATACGGAGATTCTGTAGTGATGACTAAGAAACACCGTTCATTCATTTAAAAAGGGTTGCTGAATTCATAGTAGCTATTTTCAGCCCATAGCCTCTGCAAAACTACCAACATATGGAGAGTCAGTAAGTAAGTCAGACTTACTTTCAAAATGGGGTTTAGAAGGAACACTTCTACACGGCAGGTGGGACTGCGAACTAATATAGCCCTTTTGGAAAGAAGTATGAAGAATTCTGAAGGAACTAAAAGTTGAGCTACTGTTTGATCCTACAGTATCATTACTAACTATCTACCCAGATGAACAAAAATCATTTCACAACAAAGACATTTGCACCAAAATGTTTATAGCAGCCCAATTCACAATAGCCAAGTCATGGGAGCAGCCTAAATGCCCATCAACCCATGAATGGATAAACCAATTGTGGTATATGTATACCATGGAATACTATGTAGCCATAAAAGAAGGAGACTTTACATCTTTTATGTTTACCGGATGGAGCTGGAACATATTCTTCTTAGTAAAGTATCTCAAGAATGGGAAAAAAGTATCCAGTGTACTCAGTACTATTATGAAACCAATATAGATACAGTTACACATTCATACTGAATGATAAAACACAAAGTTCAGAAAGAAAGGAGAGGAGGGAGGGCAGAGGGGAGGAGGGAGGACGAGTGGAGGGAGGGTATTTATTGGGATCTCACCTGATGTGCACAATACAAGGGTACATTTCAAAACAACTCAGAGTATATTATAAATGTCTTACCACAAAAATAACTAAGTGAGGGGATGGTTATGTTAATTAGTTTGATTTAAATGTTTCATACTGTATATCAAATTATCACATTGTACCCCATAAGTGTATACAGTTATGATTTAATAAAAATTAAGTAAAAAAATAAAATGGAGTTTAGAATCATTAGAGTGGGTAGATTTTCCCAATTATAAGAGTCCTTTCTAACTGAAGATGAACAGAGACCTGGTTTTTTCAGAAGGGGAGAGGTGTGGGTGGAGCTGCCTTCCAGGAAGGTCATGCTGGGTGTGATGTGGGCCATGGACCGAGCAGAGCTTCTCAGCCTTGTAGGAATGGCCTGGATCACACTGATGCCCGGGTCCCATGCCCACACACTTCTGTTGTAGTTGGTCCATCCGTGGTGCCTGGGCATGGGGAGTTTAAAGACTCCCTAGGTGGTTCTAATGTAGTGGTGGGTCACGACCCACAGGAACCGTATTAAAGGGTTGTGGCATTAGGAAGGTTCAGAACCACTGTTCTAATGTGTAGCAAAGTTAAGGAACCACTGGTTCAAGGTGTATTACTCAGCAAGAAGCTGAGATGGTTCGTGTGAGGAATAATGAGGCTCTGACTTCGTTCAGGTGAAAGGTAATGAAACGGGTGGGACAGCAAGGAGCGGGCAGTGGAGACTCTGCAGAGAGGGAACCAACAGCACCTGGAACGGGTTGCATTTAGGAATCAAAGATGTCAAAGGTATTCTGAAATTTCAACCTTGATCTTAATAATAATTGAAACAATAACATAGGAGGAGGAGGGAACAAACCTTTAAAAATGTGTCTATGTGCCCTGTACTGTAAGCACATCCGTGCGTCATCTCTGTTTCTCCTCACAGCAATCCTATGAGATAGGAGCTCCAGCTGTCCCTGCAGATGTGACTGGCTGGGCTAGCAGCCAACTTCAAGTATGTCTGAGTCACACTCTGGGCAGTGTCTTCTTGACGTGGTAGGAGGGACCCAGGCCCCGTGTGGATCCTCTCACCAAGAAGACTCCTTAGCTAATCTAGGTGAGACCCAACTGCAGGTCAGTCACACACCCACCAGGGCTCAACTCTAGACCCTAAAAGACATGGTTGTCACTGTCAAAAGCTAAGGTGGGTGGATTGCCTGAGCTCACAGGTTTGAGACCAGCCTGAGCCAGAGCAAGACCTCGTCTCTAAAAAATAGCCAGCATTGTGGTGGGTGCCTGTAGTCTCAGCTACTTGGGAGGCTGAAGTAAGAGAATCCTGTAAGCAGTGGTTCTCAACCTATAGGTCATGACCCACAGGAACTGTATTAAAAGGTCGCAGCATGAGGAAGGTTGAGACTACTGCACTTTTAAGCCTAAGAGTTTGAGGTTGCTGTGAGCTGTGATGCCATAGCACTCTACCAAGAACAACAGAATGAGACTTTGTCTCAAAAAAAAACAAAACAAAACAAAAAAACACACAAAAAACTAAGATCTGAATGATGAAGGCCAATGCTTACCCAACTTCAGGAGCTTGCACTGAGCCAAATTCTCCTGCAGCCCCTCTCTCAGGCCTGCTTCTCCTTAGCCAAAAGATTTTCAGTGTTCCACGTGATAAGTTTAAGGAGGACAATTTAGTAGCCCTGATAAATGCAAAGAGATTACTTAGAAGAGATGATTTAAAAGGTGCGTTGGCAAGAATGAAACATTTACGTGCTATTAGTATGCCCTTAAACTGGGATGATGCAATAATCGCTTACTCTTAGGTTCCGATACCTGAGGGAAAGGTTTAGATGATTAAAATGTTGAATTGAGTCTCATTGGTATACTGTGCTTTCGAATTATGTCAGACGTCTAGCCCCGAAGCCAGCTCCTGGGCCTGAGGGAGGAATGGTAGTTAATTCAGGTGGGCATGAAAGACGCTGCTTTGCCCTTATCTGTAGAATGACAGTAAGAATCATCAATAGTCATTGAGATTATCACTATTCCTATTTTGGCTCAAAGCAACAGAACTTTGTTGTCTGACACTTCTGGAGGCTAGAAGCCTAGATTTGGGTATCAGAGAACTTTCTCTCTACTTTGCCTCTTCCTGGCTTCTGGGGCTTTGCTTGAGGTCCTGGGCGCTGCGGCTTCACTCCAGCCCTGTCCTTGTCATCACATGGCATTCTCCCCCTGTGTCTCCGTCTTCACATGGCCATCTTATAAGGACCCCAGTCATGTTACATTAGGGACTCACCCCACGTCAGTCTGACCTCACTTTCACTTAATTATTTCTTTAATAACTCAGTTTCCTAATGAGGTCACATTTTGATGTCCCGGAGGTTAGGTCTTTGGTATTTCTTTTTGGGAGAGAACTCAATTCATAACATCTGCCTCCGCCATATTTTATTCCAGGGCTTTTTACCATAAACTTTCTTCATTCCCCTCCCCCTACATTTTTGCTTATTGAGAGTTTATCACTTCATTCTCACAATAATTCTAGGAAGGAAGCCATTATTATTCTTCTTTTGCAAACGAGAAACTTTCTGAAGGTCATACAGCTTGTAGGATTTGGAGCCAGGATTTGAACCCACGTGGTTGACTCTCCTCCTTATATCCACTCACATTGCTGTGAAGAAGATAGGAGATAAGAACATGCCTGAAGGTAGTGGCCCACAAACGGTTAATTTGGTTAAAATGAATTCATTAAGCAGATACTGAGCACCTGCTGGGTGTAAGGCGCTTTGTTGGTGCTAGGGAGGCAGGCGGGTCAAGGTAGACGTGACTGTGAATGGACATGACAGTCCATGAAGGACAAGTTCAAAATCCAATAACCACACAAATGGGATATCTAAGTTCAAACTAAGCTTTGACTTCTAAAGAAAACTGACCTAGTTTTAAGAGTGTTTAACTGGGAACTGGCCAAAACAGAGGGAGAGGGACACCAAAAATAATGTGCCAATGATTAATAGAGGAGTGGCTTGGATGGACACTTGTGTAATCAAATAAATAAGTAATCTAGTGTACTTTCAATGTCATGGGATAAGGCCCATTAGTGGATTATGAAATCAGTTAATGGTCACAACTGGCATTTAGAAAATAAAATGGAATAGAACCAAATGTCCGAGTTTAGTACACAGAGGAGGGAGGTTCTGTGTGTGATCCTATGTAAAGTATATTTTGTAACGTGCCATCGGCACTCTGAATTTGCATGCCAAACACAAAGAGGTCAGCACCAAAGGGCCTAGAGTTCGGCAAAGATAAGCATTAAGAAATTTTCTTTTCCAGTTCTATGTAAAAGGCTGATTAGACACTTGAGCAGGAGTTCATATAGATGACAGATGTGCAGTGCTGGCGGCTGCAGCTGGTGCACACAGTAGGTGCTCAGGTATCTGTTGGGGAAGTCACGGCAAAAGTTGCCATCCAGATGTTGCCTCACCTCACAGCTCCCTCTCAGAGTGAGGTGCTGTTGACATGTCTGTTTCAGCATCTGAACATGCCCCATTCTACTTTCTTAGAGTTATTCAAAACTCATTAGGGGTGGGAGTAGAGTCGGGGAAGAATTGGCATGTGTATAGATGCTTTATAGTTCCTGCCCAACCATCCATTGCACTGACCCAAACCCAGAGGTGTGTTTATAAAATGACAGGTTGACGACAGGGGTGCTGGCCTCACACTGAGGCTGAGGGTGCCCTCATTTTCTCCTTCTGTTGGGACCATTGTTTAAATATGCTAACATGGGCAGCAGCAGGATTTATTCAATGCTGAGCAGCAAGTGTTTTAACAAATCAGCGATGTTTAGTTCTAACTAATCCCCACCTCTCTGAGCTTTTAGATTTTTCTTCTGAGAAGATGGCAGACCAGCAAATTAAAACACTGACTGGTTGGGCTATTGCTTAGTGCCATGAAAAAGAGCTGCCCTAGACTTAAAGGGCTTTGGGGACCCTTAGCATGAGAACTAAAGCAGAAGTCAAAAACGGCTGCGGGTCAGGTATGTCCAGCCCTCAGCAGAGTCAGGACACTGTTTAGCGAAGCTTCAGGCACTTCTGGCTTCCTGTAGGCGTCTCAGATCTGAGAGCACAGGCCACTTGGGCTGGTCACTTTTCATTTCTCCCTGGTAAGTGTGGGGACCTGGGGCCCCATGTGAGGAGCTGGACTTCATCCCGGACTCTTTCCTTCCTCACAGTTAATCACCAGTTTTAAGCTGTTTATCTTCTAAGTAATCTCCCTCCAGCTTCCTATCTGTCTCCATTCTCCCCAGCTGATACCATCCTAGTTTAGGCCCCTGGGTTCCCCAGCAGCCTCCTAACCTCTGTGTGCCCTGAATTGCAGGAAGCTAGGCTAGGGTCACCCCTCCCTCCAGCCTAAGCTCTTCAAAGCCCCTCTATCCCCGTCACATGAAGGCCAAGCCCTTGCTGGTTCTCACTGCCCTCCGTGGTCCTCTCTCCTGCTCTTTAACCCCAGCCCCACCGAGTGATTTGTCCCCTTCCCACCCCCATCCTTCTTCTTCATTTAGGCAGCTCCCACTCTATCTTTAGGCCTCACCACTTGGGAGGCACCTTCTCCCCAGATTCCCCTGCCCCAACATGTCCAGCTTAGACTGAGATTTCTCCTGTGCTAATTCAGATTAATGGGGGGTATTTGCCTGGAATGTTAGTTTAGGAAGGTTTTTGAGGCCAGGGTTAGTGGGAAAAAGAGCTAGGAATGATTTGAGGTGCTGCCAGTGGAAGGGGGAGTGAGTGCATGCAGCTGGCTGGGCCACCCAGCACATGAGACTTCCCCTCCCAGGTCCAGCCACTGCTTGCATCTCACATTCCTGACGGTGCTCATGCTGACCTCACCTTCTCCAAATGCCTCTGTGTGCAATTACAGCTGCACAGTGTAGCCCTGAAATGCTCCATAATTGTGTTATTTTTGTCTCCTGGCCTGGGCTGGAAGCTTTGGGAAAACAGAAACCTTTTAATCCAACCCTCTCTGTTCCCACCTAGCAAAAGTGGAAAACAGGACCTGAGGGGTGGATGCCGCGGTGGCCCTTTGCTCTGGCTCCCCAGGACCCTGCACACAGACACTCGTTCTTGAATCTACACACTCCTACAGCCTCAGAGGTCCTACACTCCCCGCTGCCTCTATGGGCTCACCACCTGCTGCGTGCCCCACCCCCCAGCCCTCTGCTGGCCCCTGCGCCCTCCTTGAGCTTCTCACAGCTTCTGCCTTCAAGTAGCAGTTCATGTGTCACCTTCTCAACAACCCTTTCCTGATCACCTGCCTGCTCCTTTGTGACCCTCTAGAACCTTACATTGCTATATATTCTTTAAATCACATTCTCACTTTCTGAAAGTTTTTTCTTGTTCTCTGTCTTCCCATCTTCCCTTGCCCTGTCCCGCCATTGAGTTTTGTTTACGTTGTTCTCACTGTATCCCCAGGTCTAGTGCTGTTGCTGAGTGGATGGATGAATAAACAAATGAAGAAACGAATGAATGAATGCCTAGGGAAAGGGCTGGGTTTATTTACTTATTTATTTTTGGAGATTGATCCAAGAGGATCCTTTCCCCAGATTGTTTGCTTCCCAGGTCTTTGTGGTTATGGCCTTGGTTCTGCAAGTTCAGGAGAACTAGAGAGAGCCTCTTGCTTTCTGGGAGAAAGCAGAGTGTTTACTGAAAAGAAAAACACAGTAAGAGGAAGGAAATGAAATGACTGCTGGATTTCTGTGGGGACTGGCCACCTCCCTGCCTCCTGGAAAGAAAGGAGGCTGCGAAAGGACCCCTTCCCATGGCCATATTTGCTGAAAGGATGCACCATGTTTCATTGCTGACTCATCAGAGAGGAACAAACACTCTCTGTCCATCAGGCCCTGAGCCTTGGACTTAAGAGCCCTAAAGAATTTTAAGGGGGTTTAATGTTTCTCAGCAGAAACTGCATGTGGAGAAAGGAAATAGGGAAGGAGGAAAGCATTTTACTGTATCCTCTTTGGTCTTTAACAAACAAGGCCTGTTTCCCAGTAGAATGCTCTTTTCTTCTTTTTATTCTTCTTTTTCTTTTTCTTTTTTTCTTTTTTTTTGCAATTTCCATTGCCAAAGCCTTTTCAGCTGATGCTCAAAGCCTCTGTTTCCTTCACGTTTAGGTGGAAAGCAGCTTAATCCATCATCTCTATTTGTTTTTAATATTTTTTACTGTGATCAATTTGGAAAATACCAAAGCACGGAGGAAGAAAATGAAAGCAATCACTATTCCTGGCATTCAGAAGCAACTCGCTGGCTTCTGTGTCTCTCATGTATATTTATGGTGACTGAGAACACATCATATATACAGATTTTCCATTTGACAATATGCCATAAAGAATTATGAACATTCTCATTTGAAAAAAAAAAAAACCTGTCTTGCTAGTTTTTTTTCTTTCTTTCTTATTGTTTGGGATTCATTGAGGGTACAAAGAATTAGGTTACACTGATGGCATTTGTTAGGTAGAGTCCCTCTTATAATTGTGTCCCACCCAATTATGAGTGGGACGTGCCATGGTATCCTAACTCACAGCAACCTCAAACTCCTGGGTTCAAGCGAGTTTCCTGTCTCAGCCTACCAAGTAGCTGGGAATACAGGCACCTGCCACCACACACAGCTAGCTTTTTCCTTCCTTCTTTCGTTTTTTCTTTTTTAAACAGAGATGAGGTCTCAGTCTTGTTCAGGCTGGTCTTGAATTCCTGAGCTCAAGCAACCCACTCACATTGGCCTCCCAGAGTGCTAGGATTATAGGCATGAAGGTACCCGGTCTAGTGAAAACTATTTAAATCACCTTGTTTTCCTTTACTATGGAGGCTGCAAAGTAAAAAGTGCCCTTTTTTTGCAGGGGTTGGCGGGGGGAGGTGAACATGCAATTTATTTGGGCCTGGGAGGGTGGACATGCAATTTGTTTGAGCCAAATGAGATGAAAGTAGATTCCTGAGGTTGATTTTCTTCTTAAATAAGAAGGATTGACTTAAAAAGAGAAGACTTTTGGCCTTTACTCTCCTCTCTTTTTTCTTTTTAGAATGTCGATATGATGCTTGGAATGCTGCAGCCGTTTGAAAAACATGAGGACAAAATTCACAAGCAGAGGACAGGATAACAGGAAAACAGTAGAAACTGTTAATGATTTTCACGGCAATGTCATGGCAGCTATGAGCTGTGTACCTCTGGAATTCTTGACAAGTGAGAAAAATATTTTCTATACTTGGTTAAGCCACTACGTGTGGTTTTTTTGGTTATTTGCAACTGAATATTCTCTAAAACATTTCAAGATGCTTGACATTTGATCAGATCATTATATATGTCCTTTATCTGTCCATGCTCCATGCCAAATCATCAGCTTTTAAACTTGGAAAGACCATGTTCAGAATAATATACCTCATCCAGCAAGGTACCTGCTTCAGGGATTCATTTCAGTGGGAGTCCCTCACCTCGGGCTGAATTTTCAATCTCTCCTATTGTGTAGGTTGTAAAACTTTTCTATCTTTACACCCTCTTGAGTGGCCAACTCACCATCTCTGAGTCTAGGACTGAGTTTTTTGCTTCTGTGTATCACAGGAGCACAGTGCCTTGTGGACGGCAGAAGCTCAGGAAATACTAGTGGCTTAGTTATTTGATTTTGATTTTCTGATTTCTTAATTACAGAATATTTAAGGATTTCTGAGGCTGTTGATTTAGACATCTTTACAGAACCCACAAACACAAGTGCTGTTTGTTTGTAAGAATGCTAAGCAGAGCTGTCAAAATGACATTAACTTATTCTTTGGCTTAAAGAATATTTTTAGTTTCCTGTCATCTATCACTTAATTATCATCACTAGCAATATATCTCTGTCTGGGGATGGTATAACACGTTTGAAAGAAGGATTGTGTTTTGAAATACCTAGAAGTGATTAGTGAGGAGACTATAATTCTGCTCATGTTGTTTTGCTGTGACTGCTGATGGGATGTGGTCAAGCATTCCAGGCCCTTATAATTAAGGGGCTGCTGTTCTTTCCTGTTGGGGTAGGCTGCAGGTCAGCAGAGAGCCACATGGCCAGGCAGACAAAGAGGAAAGAGGGCAGGGAGGTTTCCCAATGAACCTTTGGAACAAATTGATCTGAGCTGTTTGTGGTTCCATCAGGCTCTTGCCGTTTGGTTTTCTTTGTGTGCAGTTGGGCAATGGCAGGGGGTCGGGGCAGGGGGCCTTGACCTCTGCCTGTCTATTGACTGTGGCAAGATGACAACCGACTGCTCCATGTGTATCTGCAGCTCTTGTCTTCTTTCGGCTATTTCAGTCCATCTCTTTTAGTGGTAGGAACCGGCAAGATGAGGGAGATGTCCTGTGGGAGGCTAGAGGCCCCAAGCCAAGGCCTCCTGGTGATTGCAGGGGCCTACTGGACTTTGAACCTCACAGCCAATCAGGGGATTCACGTGAGCAAAGGAAGAGCCAGGGCAGCCTCTGTTCAGGTTCCAGGATGGGGAGGTCTCTGAGGAGGGGAGAGGGCTCTAAGTTTAGTTGGAAAGAGTAGAACAGAGAAACCTCTTTTATGCTCCTTTATCCTCCAAACTCTTTTGCCTAAGAAGTCAAGGTTCAGGTTTAATGGACTGTCCTTGTGGAAAGACCATGTCCAACACCATGAATCATTTTCTATGGGTTTCAGGACAAGGTCCATAGGACGTAAAGGATGAGGATGCTGTGTTGGCTGAAAAGGGTCACGATGTTTGCACGGAATGATTCTTAGAGGTTATTTCAGCCACCAATTGTCCTTCACTGTTGTGGAAACACCCAACAGGGGGAGTGTGGTGTGCCCGTGATCCATGGGTTCAGGGTGCATCTGGGCTTCTTCACTCCAGGCCTGGTGAGCCCTCTCCACAGCTCTCCGAGCTTCCTTTTATATTTCCAGTGGGAAATGACTCCCACTCCCTCAGCCTCTGCGTTCTCTTTTTCATCTGTATAAATCTGTGGGGTGCAGGTATCATCTTGTTACATGGATGGATTGTGTAGTGGTGAAGTCAGAGCTTTCAGGGTGCCTGTCCCTGACACGACATGCGCTGGGCCCATTAAGTACTGTCTCAGCCTGTGCTCTCCAACTCCCCGCCTTCCCCTCCCTCCCCCACTGAGGACCCTCCTCCAGGGAAACCCACCTAGTTCTCGAAGACTACATATCGATGCGGGGAACAAAGGAAGCACTGAGCTTTTTCCCTTCTCCAATTATGTCCTTGCTTCTTGGGGGAGAGAAATCTATCTTCAGGAAGCAACTGGAAACCCAAACTGGGTGCTTTTTGTGTGCTAAATTACATTGTAAGCTATTGAGGATTAAGGACTTTACTCAGTCCTTTGTAAACCCAGGGCCTTAGCAGGGTTCTGGTGAGCTGCAGGTCCTCAGGACAAGCTTGTTAAAAAAAATAAATGAGTACCTTGGGAGCAATGATGTGAGCCTCAGAGCAGCTGGGGGAGGCCACGGAGGAGGTGGAGCCTGAGCTAGGCTCTAAAAATGTGTGCTTCCTTCTAATTCCTTTGTTTATTCATTAAATTGATTTAATAAATGTTTATGGTGCCCGACATCCTTATAGATGATGGGGACACTGCAGTGAGCAAAACAAAGTTAAAAAACTCCTTGCCATTGAGAAGCTGATAGTTAATAGACAAGGAACTCTTAGTGTTTTATGCGGTGCTTCAGTAATGGAGGAAAATGAGGAAGATGGGAGGGGATGTTGGGTAGTGATGAAGACTTGAGAGAAAGCTGACCTTTCATATGGAGAGGTCAGAGAGGGCTTTACTTAGGAAAAGGGGACTGTGACCAGCTTTATAACAGATCACAGAGCCGGGGATCCCACTCAGAACCTTGCCCTCCACTCTCTAGAACAGTGGTTCTCAACCTGTGGTCGAAACCCACAGGAACTGTATTAAAGGACCCCAGCATTAGGAAGTTTGAGAACCACTGCTCTAGAACATTCTTTTCCCTTTGCTTCCCCACATCAACACCCTGGTAGTGAAGGCAGGCTGGCTGGCACAGGTGGGAAGGTGAAATTGTGGGCTAGAAAGGTGTGGCAGTCACACTTGTTCCAGGTGCCCAGGGCCCTGAAGCATCAAACTTCAGTCCCTGGCTTTGTAGGACTTGACCCTGTAGTCCCGATCCTCAGGACACTTCCCTCCAGCAGCTCTCAGGGCAGGGAGTTTGGAGCACTTATTTGATGCTGGGCTCTCCTCTGGGTGTTGAAATTGTGAGAAAATGTGTACCTGTGTTTGTAGCAGGAGAACCTGGGTGGTGCCACGTTGTGAAAATGTGCTATATCCTGCATTCTAGGCTGGAAGCTGACATCTGTTCAGCACCCTCTCGGTGTTGGGAGGGAGCCCTGGGAGACTTCCTAGTCAGGCAGCGATGGCCAGGGATCGCCAGGGACCCTCAACCACACAAAGTTGTCGTAAGGCATGTGCTTCTTGCTGAGATGTTAGGTGCTCTGCTGAGCGATGAGAAGGGCTATATACATTCTGCGGAAATGATTGTATTAACTGGTCTGGGGTTACTGTTGTTTGGATATAAACAAAGAGGTGATCGTGGAGGCTGGAGAACCTGGGGTGACTGTGGTACACGTGCCTTTCCTGCAGAGATGCTCTCTGACTATCATCAGATTCCACAAGGCAAAGATTCATGTATTTAATATTTGTAAGGGAACTGGCTTCTTAGGGGCAGGGGAGTACCTTTTTAGTCCTGAGTATTTGCATATTTTATAGAAGACATTGATCTGTCTGATGAACAAGAAGAGGCAAGGAAACGTCAAGGTTGACTTCCCAAAGTGCAATGACAAAGCCTCTAAGGGGAAGAGAGGCAGGGGAGAGCTGAGTCCCATCTATGGAGGGCTTTGCTTTATTGCTGACACTTGCTAAGAGGGCACATAGATAGCTTGCAGCCTTCTCTCGGCACCTGTGTTGTCCTGCAGGGGAGGAAGGATAGACCTGGCTTCCTGGACTCCAGCCTGGGGCCGAGAGCCCAGTGCATTTTTGGCCAGTAGGGAAACAGAGCAGACATTTGTCTGTACCTACCAGAACTGTAATTTTCAAGTGGTGTGTCAGGGCACAGGGAAGATCTTAGGTGTGCCGTGAAAATTTTTAAAAATCATTAATTAAATTACTTTTTAAAGAAATTCAAGCACAGTAAGTATTTTCTTTTTCTTACTCTTTTTTTTTTTTGGTCAAACACAATTTAAGTGTGCTACAGAAGTATAGGTTCAAGTGCACTATGAAATAAAAAAGGTTGAAAAGCACTGAGCTAGAAGAATGATTGCCTACCTTCCAGGAGATGGGAAGGGGGACCTTCGACGCTAATTGTTTCTGTTGCAGAAAATAATCATGATTGTTTTGTATGAAATAATTTAAGTTATTATTTATATTTTAGTTTACATGGATGGGTTTTAGCTCCAGATCAGCATATTTTACATGAACGAGTTGCTTTATACATTTCAAAATACTTTTATATTCATTGTTACTGAATTACTGGTCTCGATTCTCTCTGTTGGGAGTTGTGGGGATGGAACACGATCAGGGAAAAGTTGTGGACACTGCTATGATTGGTCTGGCTCTCTGTGTTTATAAAGATTGGCCTGAATGTCTGTGTTAAGAAGGATTCCGAGGCTTCTCCTAAGCTCTGTGGGAAGGTGCTTCCCGAAGGATTAGTCGGGTCTGCTATGAATGCAGGAGGAAAGATCTGGTTACCTGGAACCTTGGGATACCTGTTATCTTTTCCGACCATAAGATCCCATGACTCTAGGGCAGTGTTTTTCAACCTTTTTTTCTCATAGCACACTTGAACCTACGCTTAAACTTCTGCGGCACACTGAAATTATATCGATGAAAAAAAAGAGGGAAAGAAAGAATATCCTTGCGGTGCTTTGAATTTCTTTCAAAAAGTATTGTAATCAATGTCTTTACAAATTTTTTGTGGCAGACCTAAGATCCTCTCCTGGCACACTGGTTGAAAATCACTGCTCTCGGGTAAGGGTCAGCAAATGACATCCCTCAGACCAAATCCAGCCCGCCACCAGTTTTTATTGAAATGGAGTTTCGTTGAAATACAATCACACTCTTTTGTTTATGTGATGATTTTGGCAGCTTCTGTGCTACAAGGCAGAGTTGGTAGTTGTGATGGACCACGTGGCTCCCAAAGCCTAAAATAAGTATTCTTTGGCCCTTTACAAGAAAGTCTGACAGCGCTGTTTTAGGGCAGCTTAGTCCCTGCCCCTCCATTTTTACAAATGTTTATTCTGTATCTCCATGAAGGAGGAAAGAAGATCTTATGACCCTCACTTTTAAGAATAAAGAAAGTGAAATGCCATGCGGGGAAATGCTTTGTCAAGGTGACAGTGCCAGGTGACCTATATAGGTCCCCAGAAGCCCCTCGTTCATTCTTTTGCAACATGTGACTTCAAGAGAGAATGTTCTAGCTTGGTGCAGAAGAATTTAATTTGTTTCAGGATAAGAATCTCCCATCAAGTCTTTAGATGGCAACTAAGAAGTGTGCAGGAAAGGGACCTTGGGAACTCTGCTGCTGAGTGGCAGGCAGGCAGTCCACATGTAACAGTTTGGGGCCTCCAAGCAGCAGGTGCTAAAACAGAGGGAAACGTGCAAGGGGCGTATTAGGGGGGATGCTTGTGAAGAATTCAGCAGGCCTTGGACTGGCAGCAGATCTCAGCCCTGGGAAAGGAGGGTGCAAAGGATTGGGTAGGAGGGCCGTCAGACTGTGGGGCAGTTCCCAGAAAGTATCTGCCAGGTTGGTGGCACAATACCATCATTGCGTGTCTCCACTGTGCCCAGCCATTGATAAGTCATGGCCTCAGGGCAGTGTGGCCTGGCAGGAAGGCAGTGATGGACCCAAAGGGGCAGCACAGAGAAGCTGGCAGTCAGCTATGTGCCCACAGCACACTCTCTAAAGGGCGATTCGAGCAGAGCTCTTCTGTGGCTGGCATGGCATGTGGTATTTGCCCAAGCATCCCAGGACAGATTCTGTGCTATGCCTGGAGGCAACAGAGATCTGAAGAAGATTATTTCCACCCTTAAGAAGCTCATGGTCTGGTTGGGATGACCAAACATGCCCCCCTGATTAAGCAAATTTACATTAAAATTATGGCAAAGGCAGGAATAGAGGGGGGTGTGTGTGATGGAATGGTCTGAGTCGTCAGGAACAGTGTGTGCTGCCGGTTCAAAGAGAAACCCCAGGGAGGAAAGCTTGGGGTGTTCCCATTTGGCATAATGATAATGACAGAAATGTGTGCTGGGCACTCTGGGTCATCTCAGCCTCCTCCATGCCCACAGGCTGCCTCTATCCGCTTGGCAGGCATTGAATACCCACCAAGTCCAAAGGCTCCGTGCCAGGTGGGGTGATTATGTGGGCCCTTGGCCCTAAACAAACTTATGACATTGAGGGAAGTATAGACACTGATGAGTCATTAAAAAAACAAATCTCTAGAAATACATACAGGTTTGTGTGGGATTGTTAATGACTGGACTCCTGCTAATATTCAGGTAAGGCGCAAATAATGGGCAAAGCCATAGCAACCATATATTATCAAGCTCTGTAATGCTTGATGCAGTGGTAGGAAGTCTTTTATTTCCATTTATTATGGAAAAAAATAGAAAATAATACATATAGAAAAATACTAAATCATATAAAGGACCCAATTATACCCATGACTCCATTTCAATAATTATGAACTCATGGCAAGTTTAGCTTTGCCCATACACCCCTCCCGTTGTGCTATATTGGAGCAAAACCCCAGAGGTCATGTAATTTCACTGATGGATATTAGGGTACATATCTCTAAAGGATAAGGACGCTGTTTTTCTTTTAAAATATGTCCATAATACTACCATACACATTTCACCTTCAGAGAAGGTGACCAGACAGAGAAGGAGGGAGGGAGTGAGGGAAAGGAAATGAAAAAAAAAAAAAAGAAGAAAATAATGACTAATTCTCACATAAATTGGATTTCATTTTGACCAAAGAACATTACTTAAACATTAATTTTTAATTCGACTTGTTAGTATGTTGTTTAGGATATTGTATCCTCATTTATAAGTGAAATATGTTTGTAATTTCCCCTTTACAATAATATATTTTCTCCAATTTTAGTATCAGGTGTATCCAGATTTTGAAGTATTTCTTCTTTTTCTATTGTCTATACGATTTGGCATGATCTGTTTTTTGAAATTATCTTTTACTTTCATTTTTAAATATTAGTTGTCTATTTTTTGAGACTTTGGAAAAAAAAAATAAGACGTTAACTGACTTCGTACTGAACCTCAGAGTCAAAGCATTCTATAATAGACCTACTCTTATTTGACAATGTGAATGTTATTTTCTTTGCATTATTATTATTATTATTATTGCTTAGTATTTCAATGCAGAAATCCTCTGATTTCTTTTCTGAATCTATTTATCTTCGTTCATTCTTATGAGGTTTTTGTTTCTAGTCCTTATCTTAAACATTGTTATTGTTACTAAATTTTAAGCCTTTTTAATTTTGCAAAGGCAAAAGTGGAAACCTAATAACACATGTGTATGTAAAAAAAAAAAAAAATATATATATATATATATATTATATATGTCCCTAATAGTACCACACACATTTCACCTTCCTTGGCTTCATTTTCTTATTTATAAAATGGACATAATGGAATCTTTCCTTCAAGGTCATTATCTGCGTTTTATAACAAGTGCTTAACAAACATGACCTTGCCACAGTCGTGTTGCCTATTGTGATTATAACAAATGTGAGAAATTGTGGATCAGAAGGGCCTAGAAATCTGCATTTCAACACAATACGTTTCTGAAGCAGGTGTGGCCAAAGCCACATTTTGAGACATTTTTCTGGGGGGGGGGTATATAATAATTGAAGCTGTCTTTTTGATACACAAATTGAATACTGTCATTTTCAATGGTTTTCCAGAGCTTTGAGGACACATTCAAATGTCTTATCTTAATCCCCAAGGTTCCGCAGGACCCAGAGCCAGCGATTCTCAAATTTTAGTAAGTATCAAAACTACTTGGGGATCCTATTAAAATGCCTAGTCCCAGGTTTTGTACCTAGGGATCCCAAGATGGTACCTAGAAATCTATATGTTTATTAAGTTCCTGAAGACTTCTGACAACAGGACCACACTTTGATGACCCTAGACTAGGGGACAAAGAGAGGCCCCCAGAGCTGCCTGGACTGGTGACCGGCAGATTTAGTAAGAACGCATATGCAAATGCAGACTTTGTCCACAATAGGGGGCAAAACTGGCAGCCTGAAGGCCGAATTAATCTTGCAAATCTGTGTAGGCTTTTTGGCCTGAACAGTACTTATTTCTTTGAACAGTTGCCAAATTTAAAACATTTATGAAGATTTCATATTAAAATCCGTATTTCCAGTCTCCTTAAAAGATAAAAAGATGTGATCACACTGGGCCTACATTTTCCCAGGGCAGTATTTGGCTGATGGTGGAAGATGTCCTGGGGTGGGATTACAGGCCCTCTATTTGATCCTGGTTCCCACTACTTCCCATTAATCACATCTAACCTGTATTCCTCATTTACATTGGCTGCCTAGTCCTCATCTACTTGACAACTGTGCATGTATGTGTGTGTGTGCATGCACACATATGCCAGAGAGAGAGAGAGAAAGAGAGATAGAGAGGGATAGTTCTCCTTGGCAGTGCAGATTAAAACCAAATTAAAGGGCCATGCCATGTATATCAATGGTACCCATCCCAGAATACTCCCTTAATGGAAGTTTCTACAAATCTTCTCTGGGATAAAAGACCCATTCCATAGGCGTGATCCCACCAATCACCCTCCCTCCACCCATTCTCCTCCTCCCTCCCCTCCCTCTCCCCTTTCCCCATATTCTTGGGCTAAAATGTAGAATATAAATGTCTTAACACAACAACTAAGAAAATGACATGAAGGCTATGCTAACCAATTGGATGAAAGTATTTCAAATTGTATATAGAAACAATACACTGTACCCCATGAGAGTATTAATGTACACAGCTTTGATTCAATAAAAAAAAGAAAGAAAATATGGTGAGAGAGTTCTCAGATATATCACATTTAAGGTTTTATTATGTAGTAGGTGGTTTAATACTGCTAGCTATAAAGAACTAAATGTACAGAATAAGAAAGTTTCATAAAAAGAAATGCTTTGAAAAGTAAAATCTTTCTTCCTTAGAAAATTTCCCTTCTTCAGAGTCAGTAGCATAGGAAATGGTAGAAATTTAGCTCTGCCCCAATCAGTGTAAATTTTGCTAAGGGAGTAAGGACTAAAAAGTGTCGATAGTAATATTGGGGTTGCTGTTTTAGGACAATCAGCATGATGTTCACACAGCCAGCCTCTAACCTCCTGGGGCACTTCTGTAATGGTCACAGTCTCAGAAGTAGGCTAAGGTTTGGTTGATACACCAGACTTTCAAGCACATTCTAATAGGACATACAATGTCATTTTGAAAGACTAATGATCCAAGAGCATATTTACTAGTTTTTCAATGCTAAGAATCAAGCAATTCTAACTATCCAGTACAACATACGTGTGTCCTCCATGGATAGGCACCAGAATGTGAGCATAGTCTCACCTTTCCAGTGGGTCACTGAGGAGAAAATCCTAGGATTCCCCAGGGAAGTAGCTGGAAACAGTACACGCAGGGAAGGAGATGGCTCATGGATGACTCAGCCAGGAGAAGGTCCTAGATGCGTGAAACACTGAGAGAAGCCCCCAGGGCTCCCCTTATCCAGACGAGCATTTAAAATCACAACTACAGCCAGCGTAGGTCTTGGGCCTGATACAGGGGGCTGCAAGAGACTGCACAGAGGCGCTGCTGCAGAGGGGGACCCTGTGGAATCTCAGGCACCCAAGCCTAGGGCATCCTGGTGGGGGCCCTTCCAAGAGCCTCGACCCCAGAAAACAGAGGTGCACCTGCCACCATGCGGCCCAAGGAGGGAGAGCGGAGCCCAGCTGCTTCCACACACCCCCAGGAAGGTCTCCCACTACCCTGCTGCGGGCTGTGTTTGAGATGTGAGGTGGGAAAACAGCATATTCCACAGTTTTTGCTCACACTTCCTTCCTGAATGGGGCCCCGGCCTTTCTGGTCATGGGTCCAAGGCACCATTTTGTGAGTTAAACACTGGGAGGTGCCCTGACCTTGGGCTGGGTTTGGGCTTCATGCAGCTGCAGGCCCCATAGGCAGGAGAGAGGAAAGGGAACCAGGCTTTCCCGCATGCACCTGGGATGGTGCATCCTGTAGCCCACAGCTGTGGGACCAAATCTCCAGCAAACTTCCCTCCCCATAGTTTCCTGCCAACGTAGCCTGTCTAAGAAGGGCCCCACCCTGTCTGGCCATAGGCCCAGGGTGCTGTATCAGAAGTTTGAACACTGTCTTTGGGTGAATTCACACTGATGCAGCCCTGCCCATCTGAGGAGACACAAGGGATCCCCAGCTCTCCTAGGCACACCTAGGACAATCCCCACCACTCTGTCACAGGCTGGCTGCAGTAAGACCAAGACACAATCAGATGTCACTCCAGCCAGCATCTTGTCCTAGCTATTTGTCTAGAAGGGGCCCACTTTCCCTGGTCATATTCCCAAGGCACCATTTGGGGAGTTTTAAACTGGGCAGCGTAGGAAGGGACATGGAGATGGGGACTTCCTTTTTTCCAACCACTCAATGCTGTGGACATAGCTGTCTCTGCCTGCAAGCATAACCTTTTGGTGTGGATGAACAGTGAGCACCAGTTAGGACACTGAGGTGGTACACCCCCAGTAGCACTCTGCTCACCAACCAAAGTTCTGCACAGAGGGTATTTCATTTCCCCTTCATAGGCAGAGCTCTCCCAACCAAGGACTCTCAGCCTGAGTCTCTACATTACTGGATCTCCAGCCAATGGCCACCAATACCCATTCAGACAGTAGCAGCCTTGAGGAACTAGTGTGTCGCAGAAAACTAAGGGTCTGCTGGAGCTTGGACACTCAAGGTGGCAGCTCCCACCTAAAAAGAGGGTGCAGCATGCAAAGGACCTTTGGGGAAAGGGGACCAGGACACCAGTTCCCCACCATTCAGAGCCTGTTCCTCCTCTCCCCCACCCCACTGCTGCTGAGGCAGCTGTGACTGTCTCTGCTCAGGACCGGGGAAGACTCCAAGGGGAAGATTAAGGCAGGGCACTTGGAAGCAGCTGCCTTACCCTATCTTTAATGGAGCACCCATCACATCATGGATTCCACAGATCTTGGAGATCTCACTCCCTTCCCTCTGAAAAGCCACAGCAGTCTTTTGGATTCCCTTGATGGAAGGTGGGGCTAGTAGTCCCCCTGAGATGCCCATCTCTTCAGGGAACGCCTACCCTCTCTGGGGGCAAGTCCCCACTTGACAGGACATTTCAGCTATGGCTCACAGCCAACCTGGTAACCGTGCCCACAGTGGGTTGCACCCCCCATCTCTGCTGCAGCTGGGTCAGGGTGGGCACTGGGATTATGGAGACTTTTGTACCCAGAAGAAAAGAGACCATTGTCACTAAGGAGAGTGGGAGGTGTGAGCAGCAGGCAAGTTCTACAGCTGCCTCTGTTAGCTCATCACAAGGGCCCTACCCTCCTGTGATCAGCCTATAAGTACATCTACCCTTCTCCCACCTGAGCATTCTTCCAGAGCAGATCACTCTATCCCTCATGATCACAGCCAGTGCCTGAACTCAGGGAGGCTTGATGGGCCCTCCATGACTCTAAGGCCCTGGACTCTGGGGCATACCTAACCTCCTCCACCAATGCTAGCACCTGAACACTGTCCCAGCCGTCTGAGGTCCAACTGACCCAAATTGCCAGCAGCACCACCGTGGGTACTTACCTGCATGAGCCTGAGGGCAGCACACCTATCCCCTCTATACTGAGCAGCAGATTTCCTGCAGAGGACAAGGGTGAACTGCAAAGCTGTCTGTTTTGAGCTGAAGGATGAGGTTCCAAAAGAGAAGGAACCAGTCTTAAGAACTCAAGCAATATGAAAAAACAAGCTCTCCCAAAATCTCCAAAGGATCACAGCAACAGACTCCAACCAAAAATCTCACATTGAAATTTGATCCCCAGTGTTGGGGGGCCAGGTTATAGAAGGTGTTGGGGTCCAGGGAGCGGATCACTCATGCATGGCCTGGTTCCCTCCCTGCAATGTTAAGTGAGTTCTTGCCCTCTGAGCTCACATGAGAGCTGGTTGTTTCAAAGAGCCTGGCACTGCCCCTTCCCTTTCTTGCTCTTTCCATCACCATGTGACAAGCCTGCTCCCCCTTCACCTTCTGCCTTGATCAGAAGATCCTCGAAGCAAATACTGCAGCAATGCTTCTAGTACAGTCTGCAGAACTGTGAGCCAAGTAAACCTTTTTTCTTTATAAATTACCTGGTTCCTTTATAGCAACACAAGACAGACTAATACAAAAAGGAAATTTTTGAAATGTCTGCTGTGGAATTCAAAATACAGATCACAACTGAGCTCAATGGGATCAATGGGAAAGCTGTTAATCAACAAAAAGAAACAAAAATATTCTAGAAATTACTATGAAGATACAGATAAATTTTTTAAAAGAGTAACAGAACTTCTGGAAATGAAAGAGCCATTTAGGGAATTTCAAAATACAGTGGAAAGCCTTAGTAACAGACTAAACCAAGCAGAAGAAAGAATTTCAGAGCTTGAAGGCAAGGATTTCAAATTCACCCACTCAGTCAAAAATAAAGAAAAAAATAAAAATAAAAAAATAAACCAAATTCCTGAGAAATATGGGCTTATGTAAAATGTCCACACATAAAAAATCATTGATATTGCTAAGGGAGAAGAAAAAGTAAAAATCAGAAAACCCACTTAAGGGAATAATATTGGAAAACCATCCTGGTCTTGCTGGAGATTTAGACATTCCAGATACAGGAAGGTCAGTGAACTTCTGCAAGATTCCAGGCAAAAAGGCCATCACTGAAGCACACAGTCATCTCGGGCCAAAGTCACAGTGAAAAAGAAAATCTACAAGCTGCTAGATGAAAGCAACAAGAAACTAACAAGAGAAAACCCATCAGAATGACAGCAGACTTCTCAACAGAAACCTTACAAGCCACGGGCATTGGGGTTCCATCTTTAGTCTTCTTAAAAACAATAACTGAATCAAAACGTTTGTATGCTGCACAATTACACTTCATAAAGAATGGGGAAATAAGATTTTTCCCGAAGCAAATACTAGGGAATTTGTCACCACTAGACCCGCCCTCCAAGAAATGCTCAAGTGTTCTAAACACAAAATACCAACCAGTGCAAAAACGTGAAAGTAAAAACTCACGGTTCTTATAAAACGGTAACACGAGGAAGAATACAAAGCAACCAGGTAAGGGGTAACAAGATGACTGGGACAGTGTCTCCATTATCAATAAAAACATCAAATGTAAACTATGTAATGCCCTGCTTATAAGATAGAGATTAATGAAATCAGAGAAAATTACAAATATCTGTTATCTCCATGAAACTCACTTAACTCAGAAAGAGTTGCACAGACTCAAGGTAAAGGGGTGAGAAAAAAATATTCTACATAAGAGAAAGCTTAAAATGAACAGGAGTAGCTATTATCTCATCCCACGGATGCAAGGAAGGTTCAACATATGTAAGTCAATAAATGTGACTCACCACATAGAATTAAGAATGAAAACCATATTAGTATCTCAAAAGATGCAGAAAAGGCATTTGACAAACCCAGCACCCTTTCATGATAAAAATCCTTAACAAATTAAGCATAAAAGGAACACACCTCAAAATAATGAAAGTCACTTATGACAAACCCACAGCCAAAATTTTGTTTGCTCACTCTTACACTTTGAATGTCCATGCAGGATTCATGATTGATTTTATTAATGGGATTACTCTGATCTGGTAAGGCATTTCTTAGGCACATGGTAATATTCTGAGCGTTTGGATCTCTTCTTAGACTTCACACAAACTACTACTTTTACTACACCAGAAGTTGCAATTAAATACATGTCTCAGTTTGTTAATTGTGGTTTAGTGTTCAGAATGAGATCACAGAAAAATCCCAAATCTTTGAGGAGACAGAAAGATCATTCTACTTTCAGTAGGAAAATGAGAATTGGGGATTGTTTACAAACAGAGACACAGACTAAGGATGGGCCTCTTCTCTCTATTCATCTGAAGAAAATGATTAGCAAAGGGGAGGAGAACCCACAGCCTGTGTCTCTGCATAGGCACCCTCTCAAAGTCACTGTCTTAAAGTCCAGATACAGGGGTTGTTTGGAATCAGGTGAACACAGTGTTATCAGCTCTCACTGTAGGAATAGCAATAATTGGGCTGGTCAAAAAGGAAATAAAAAAGCCCTTTATGAGTCAATCCTAACCTCGCCTACGTAGTGATCTGAAGAGGCTTGCGACAGTCGTAACTGACTTTAGAACCATTTTGCAGTCTTGCAGGTGTACAATTCACAGATGAGACAACTGGTGAGAATCACTCGGCTTGTCATCTTACTGGAATATTTCTATTTCTAAAAGCATTAGGAGGCCTTGTTAATATAGAAATGACTGCAGACCCCACAGAAACCATGCATGGCAAAGGAAGCCAAGCTCAGTCAGTTTGTCTCAAGGTTCCTGTTTGCTAATTAACACTGCTCTGAAGACAATCAAGTCATTATAGGATCACCAGGAACCCACATGAGGGAAGGAATGTTCCCCCTTTACGGTTACATTACATCATTTCCATCTGCACCTATGGGAGTCTTGGTGGGATCTGAACAAGGACAAATGGGGCTATTCAGCTGCACCTACACAGTGGCAGTCTTGCCTGCTGGTGACTGTCAGTGAAGGGGCCGACTCACCGGTGTGACAGCACAATCCGCCTTTGTCATGGCTAGAAAGGGCCACTTGGCCCTGTGGAGGATGAGTCAGCCTTCCAGGTCTAGCTGTCAGCAGGAAAGGGACACTTTAGCACAATAGATCAGCAGCAGGTATATTAAACATAAATCAATGAACAAATTACCTCCATAATTTGCTGAACACAGCTTCACACCACATGCCCAGTGTTTGATAAAACAAATAAATGACAACCAGCAGAACAAGACCATTTTCTCTGGAACCTTTTATACATTTACTTTAAACAAGTCGTAACGTGTTGGCCATAAGAAAGCGTCTGTTGCCTTTTTAAGGAGGTGATGTCAACAAACCCACTGCTGAGAAGCATTCCCGGGAATACCCCCAGGAGTTCCCCAGGTACCACACTGTGCTGGGGACGGGTGTGGGATGCTCAGGTGCACTGCTTGGGCTCACACCTGGAAACTTTCTCTCACTGTCTAAGGACCATGGGTTGGGGGGATTATCAGCAAATAAGAAGAAAATTTGTTAAGTTTAGAATCTAAACAATAGAATTTCTAAAAGGAGAAATCAGAAAGGAATGAACTGTCTTATTAACCCATAAATATAACATGATGATGTTGGAGAACATAATTTCCCATATCAAAAGGACCCACAACCAAGTACAAAATTTCAGAACACCAGTGATTCCAAAATTTGAACAAGGAATCCCAATGGCCTTGGGCATCTTGGTAGGAAGGCCAGAAGCTAGCAGTCAGTGAATACAATCTTTAAGATGGGCAAAGAAAAATAACGTCCAAACCAGAACTCCATACCTAGAAAAGAAATTCTCAGACCTGCAAGGGTTCTAGAATATTTACTTCATACCTCCTCACTCCGGGATCTACTGAAGGGCATGTTTTACCAACTAACAGAATTCACCAAGAAAGAAGATAGCATGGGGCCTGAGAAACAGGGTTGAATTCAAGAGCCAGAGAGACAAGAACTCCCAGGATGGGATGAAGTGGGCCTAAGAAAATCAGCTCTGCAGGCTCTAGGAAGCTGCAGATTGGAGGATGGGTGAGTTCAGGAGGAACATCTCCAGAGCAAAAAATAAAATGAGGTGAGTGGAATCCCTGGTATAAGGACTGATGGAGAGAAATTTCATTTACAATTCTGTTGGAGAGATTGGTATGATTTAGTCCCTGGTGTGCAAAAGAACTAAGCAAATGAAATATGCAGAATGACAAAAATGAGGGTGAAAAAAGCAAAAATTTTTTTAAAGATACAATCTTATGTCACTGTGCAGCTCAATTAAAAATAATAATGCAATCTCTGAACATAGTTTTACCCCAACACTGACACATAACCATGTTAGGAGATTGGGAAAGTGAGTATGAGTGTGGGGGAGGTGTTAAGAGGGTATTAGATACTCATCTTTGGTAATGTGAAGTCAAAAGAAATTCCAGTAATTGGAAATTCAATAAGCAGGAATACAGAACCAGGATCAGAGGAAACAGCCTAAAGAAATGAAAGGCTTTTGAAGAAGCCCAGGAGCGCAAAGATCAAAAGAAATGGAGAGCAAAAACAGATCTCACTCTTAGAGAACTCTTGGATACTTCCAAGAAAACTAATATTCGCCTTATAGGAATCCCTGAAGGTGATGAAGTGGCTTCACAAGACACAGAGCCTCTTCTTCATGAAATTATGAAAGAGAACTTTCCGGACATGCCAAGAGATTCTGAAATTCAGATAGCAGATAGTTTCAGAATTCCAGCACGACTCAACCCAAACAAGACATCCCCCAGACACATCATAATTAACTTCACTAAAGTTAAGAGGAAAGAGAAAATTTTGAAAGCAGTTCGACGTAAGAAGTCCATAACCTACAAGGGGAAGAATATTAGGATGACTGCAGATCTCTCAACTGAAACCTTTCAGGCTAGAAGAGGATGGTCATCTTTTAATCTCCTAAAACAAAATAACTTTCAACCCAGGATCCTGTATCCAGCTAAACTGAGTTTCATCTATGATGGAGAAAGTAAATGCTTTAATGACATTAACACATTGAAGAAATTTGCTATAACTAAACCAGCTCTCCAGAAAATTCTCAAACCTATCCTCCATAATGACCAGTGCAATCCTCCACCATAAAAATAAACCCACCCAGAAACTTTTGATCAAATTCCAACCTACACAATGGCAAAAGGATTGAAAATGTCTACGGGACTTTTGAGCAACTCAA
>CAUYTI010072724.1:0-15320 GCA_963575145.1 Galago senegalensis
GGTGGGCGCCTGTGGTCCCACCTACTTGGGAGGCAGAGGCAAGAGACTCACTTGAGCCCAGGAGTTGGAGGTTGCTGTGAGCTGTAATGCCAGGGCACTCTACCCAGGGGGACAGCTTGAGGCTCTGTCTCAAAAAAAAAAAAAAATTCAATGCTCTAGCTCGCATTTTTACTGATGTCTGACTGTGTAACACCACGTTTTGGTCATCTGTAAAAGACCAATTCACTGAGTTATGCAGCTTTTTTAAATACTGACACATTTCATTACATAGTATCAAAAGTCACATTTATTAATACTACCACTGATTTCATTCGTCAAGTCTCTTAATTACCGGGAAGCTGTCAAGGTCCCAATGGTAGATACATGTTTTCCAAAATTCTAATTTCTGCCTGAAAGCTCAAGTTTCATCATGGGCGACAAATACTGTCCATACATGTGACAGGTTCACTGCTCATTTGAGAAAGTGTCCACCAAATATCTAAGCCTGAATAACCACAGCTTGTCAGTAGTTCTTACAAGTAAATATGATGTCCCATGAAAACAGCAGTTAGCTTAAAACTCAAATGTTTAAAACCAATGCTGGTCCTCCAACAACCACTGCACTTTGCTCCTTCACAGGAAGACTTTAAGGTGCACCTTTCACTTTGTCACACAGTGTGTTTAACAGATATATTCAAGTAGAGATTTTAAAAAAGTAATAGTTTTTACTGCTTCATCAAGAACATTCTTAACTAAAACTGGCATTTTTTAAAAACCACTGCTTGGCTTGGCGCCGTGGCTCAAGCAGCTAAGGCGCCAGCGACATACACCTGAGCTGGCGGGTTCAAATTCAGCCCGGGCCCGCCAAACAATGACAGCTGCAACCAAAAAATAGCCAGGCGCCTCTAGTCCCAGCTACTTGGGAGGCGGAGGCAGGAGACTCGCTTGAGCCCAGGAGCTGGAGGTTGCTGTAAGCTGTGATGCCATAGCACTCTACCCAGAGCAAGAGCTTGAGGCTCTGTCTCAAAATAAATAAACAAACAAATACCACTACCTGATTCATGCTAAGGCTCCAGCAGACATACTTACATGGCTTTTGCACGGCTGCTGTAAATGCCAACACAACAAAAAAAGGCAGATACTATCTTAGTATTGTGAAAACAGTTTCAACTTCATAGACCTTCTGAATGAATTCAGAGGTTGCCAGACCACACTTTGGGAACCACTGGACTAAATTATCGGCTTTGAAATTGGTTATGGACTCTGACGAGAAAAATGCACATACATGACTACACACCAATACAATTTTACATGTAACTTCAAAAGGTTCCCAGGCCCTTATAACTCATCTATAGCCATGTCTCAATTTAAGAATGCTCTTACCAGAAAATACAATCTCCAAATTAATTTTAACTATAGTACTTCAAAACAAAATCATCTAGTAGGCATTACAAATAAATCTTGTTATAAACACCTTCACCTGAACTAAGAGATCGAGTTCCTTTTTTTTTTTTTTTTTTGAGACAGAGCCTCAAGCTGTCACCCTGGTAGAGTACTGTGGCATCACAGCTCACAGCAGCCTCCAACTCCTGGGTTCAAACGATTCTCCTGCCTGCGCCTCCCAAGTAGCTGGGACCACAGGTGCCCACCACAATGCCCGGCTATTTTTTGGTTGCAGCCGTCATTGTTGTTTGGCGGGCCCAAGCTGGATTCGAACCCACCAGCTCAAGTGTATGTGGCTGGTGCCTTAGCCCCTTGAGCCACAGGCACCAAGCCAGAGATCAAGTTTTGAAATAAACAAAACCACATATGGAAAAATCAAAGGTTTGAGGTAAAAATTCCAGCTTCACTCTCTTCTGAAGATAATATGGTTAATAAATTAACTTTCAACAAAGCCAACTTATTTCAAAGGGTTTTTGATAAGAGTAATAATTAGTATACATAAGCAGTTAAACAGGGCCTGATACATAAGCACTCAAAAAATGCTTGTTGCTGTGATCCCTTAAGATAGCCAAGCCATCTCTCTCTTATATTGACTATATAGCAGTTTTTTAAATAGAAAACCTAATGTGTATAAAGGCCTTTACTTCTTGTCTACCAATGAAGTAACTTATGGTTCCTTGATTACTTAATTAGAAGGGCAATGAGATTATAGTTGAGGATATTAGCTAATAGAGCTATCTCCAATTCTTCCATTTTCCTATTTAACAATATAAGAAACTTAAAATGTAGTATAAATGTCTTCCTTTAACTCAATTTCTTTTGTTCTTTTTTTGCAGTTTTTGGCTGCGGCTGGGTTTAAACCCGCCACCTCCAGCATATAGGGCTGGCGCCCTAATCCTTTGAGCCGCAACTACCACCCCCTATAACTCAATTTCTAAGATAAACTAGGCAAATATACATGTACAGATACACAATATATGGTAAATTCTTCATTGATTAAACAAATTTTTGCTTCAAACTATCTCCCATCATTCTGCTTATTCCACAATTTTCAAGACTTGACTTTATTTTAAAATTTAGTTCACTATTAAAGAGTACCAACAAATACCCAAGTTTAATTTTTGGTTTATTTTAATAACAAGATAAAAATGTCAGCTCTTAATTTTTTAATCAATAAAGGAATGGGAAAAAACTTTGTATTTTAAACACTAAAAACACCACCCAAAAAAGCTGTCTTAATACTAGATAAATACTGCCATTCATGTTATTTAATGGCAAATTTACACTACTACTTTGAGTGAGGTCTACTAGACTTCAGTCAGTAGCAATGTTAGTGTTAAGAAAAAGGAATGTAGGCTCAGTGCCTGTAGCTCAGAGGCTAGGGCACAGGCCACATACACCAGAGCTGGTGGGTTCAAACCCAGCCAGGGCCTACTAAACAACAATAACAATAACAAAAAAATAGCTGAGAGCTGTGGCGCACACCTGTAGTCCCAGCTACTTGGGAGGCTGAGGCAAGAGAATAGCTTAAGCCCAAGAGTTTGAGGTTGCTGTGAGCTGTTGACACACCACAGCACTCTACCGAGGGCGACATAATAAGACTCTGCCTCCAAAAACAAGAGTGTCACATGTCATACAGAGTAAGACCGTTAAGTAGGACTTCTGCCATAGATCACTAGGTTTTGGACTACAAATGATGTACCATTATTTTGAAATTTGCAAAACAACAGAGTTCCTAGTATTTTTCCTGCTATCTTAAGTGGCTAAATTTTAACATGTATAACATTCTAAGAAACACAGAAGAGAAACAATTTTAAATTCTGTTTATATTATAACATGAAACATATGAAAGACATTAAGAACCATTAAATTTTGTGTGTGTGATACCCTAAGGATGATCTGGATCTCAAAATTTTACTTAACTGTTCTTATTTGGGGTGTATGTAGACTTCACCATTTAAAAAACATTTTCCAAGAACCAGTCCACAAGATTAAGTCCTACTTACTGCTTAGTTTTCAATGTTTTTTGAAATTTATTATTAGTGGAATCAAAGAATATATATAAAATACATATCCATACCATTCTTTCACTTTGGCTAAAATTTAGTATCCTGTAAAGACGATTCCTCAGTTTCCTCATATCTCCCTTACTTGCTATAAACATTAAAATAATAATGTCTAAATCCTTATAAGGCTCTTCTTACGTGCTAGGTACCGCTCTATGTGTACAAACCCATTTAATCACCAAACAACACTATGAGACAAGTCTTACTGTTACTTTCATTTAATAGAGGGGAAAAGAGGCACAAAGAGTTGAATTAACTTGCCCAAGATCACACTAGTAGTAAGTGACTGAACTGGATTCAAATCATGTAGCCTAGAATCCAAGTCTGGGCTCATACCGACTGTCTCAGGACAAAGCTGTCAATAAAGCAAAAATTTAAGAAGAGTATAGAATATGGTATGTTGCTATCACTAGCACGAAAACTAAAATAAAAAATGTTTGACGTGAGATCACTGAAGTGATGGAGCTTTTAGAGTCTCTCCATAGGCAAATGAGGGTGTCTAAGGAAGACCTGTGTATAGACTAAGTATCCCAATACAGGGTGTCAATGCCTTGAAAGGGCCTACATTGCCCAAAAGACAAGAGACTATCTGGACAAATGTTAAGTTCTGTTTTAGCTCTGCGTATTTAAGGAAAAATTGTACGACTTGAGTAACTTAAGCCACTAATGATTCATTTTTAAATTAAGGCCTCTAGAGACTCCAGTATCTCAAACAATTCACCAGTGGTAATAACGTTGGGCTGTTCCCTTCCAAGTCAGTGTTAGAAATTAACAAAAACAGAGTAGAAGAAACAGCAGAAATCACCTAATCCATTCTTGTCATTTTATTGCTAAGTACACAGCAACCCAGAAAAGTACTTATCCAAAGTGATAGCTTGTGTTGGAGCCAGGGTAAAAACCCAAGGCCTCCTCACTTCTTTGTATTTTGTAGATGTGTATCATCAATCCAATTATAAAAAGCTTGCTGAATAAATCCATGATAGCCAGAAGTATCTCTATCATCCTATTTTTCACCAGTTCTCTAGCACTTTCAAAACCTAAAACAACTATAACATTTGTATTTCTTCATTCAACAAATATTCAACACCTACTATGTGCCAGGCATTGTTCTTGACAGAGAAGCTTATATAGGAGTTCTGCACTAAGCTTACAGTATTAACAGAAGAAATTTGGGGTACTAAATATGCTATCTACATAACAAAGGAAGATTTAAATAATCAGTATTGCCAAAATAGGTAACTAAAAGTGTTAACACAAATGACTCAAAGGATGAGCGGGATTCTGGTAAAAGAACTGTGAGAGGATTGAAAGGCATTCCAAGGGGGGGAACAGTTAAACAAAGACCCCTACGTAAAAAGTATAGAACATATCCATTATAGCTAATAAACTTAGGGAAATACAGACCATACTGGAGAAAGGCTGTGGATATAGTGTGAGCCACTGAAGATTTCTCAGGAAAATGACAAAATTAGGATTCCATTTAAGATTAATTTAGAACCAAACTACAGGATGAAGAAGCAGGGAATAATTTAGGACAGTGGTTCACAACCTGTGGGTTGCGACCCCTTTGAGGGTGGAACGACCCTTTCACAAGGGTCGCCTAAATACATCCTGCATATCAGATATTTACATTACAATTCATAACAGTAGCAAAATTACAGTTATGAAGTAGCAATGAAAATAATTTTATGGTTGGGGGTCACCACAACACAAGGAACTGTATTAAAGGGTTGCAGCATTAGGAAGGGTGAGAACCACTGATTTAGGATATTACTGGAACCAGATGGCAAACAGTGCAAATCTGCACAAAGGTGAAAGTAGGTATGGAGAAGATTAAGGTACTACTAAAGTAAAAATGGTACACCTCGGCATCTGACTACATGGAGAGTTATGGTTAACAGAAAACAGGCAAACTCAAGGCTGAGTTAGAAGTACCCGGTTTAAAGATTATACAGGATGGCCAGAAAGTTCACGTGCAATTTAAAATAGTTTAACATTATAAACCACTCACAGACTTTATGGACATCCTGTGTGTAGTCTAAATTTAGGGAGAAAACTGTATCAAAAATCTTATTTTACTTTAGAAAAGCAAATCTTCCCTTAGCAAAATAAATACACTATAATATTGAAACTACAACATGCAAAAATGCCCAAATCAAAGCAGTATAATTTGAAAACTGGATGCTTTTTACACTTAATACATTTGTACAAACATAGGTACGAGAACATGTCATGCTTTTACTAAAATACACGTTTTTACTAAAATGTGCATACTAAGCCTTAACATTTTAAGATGTTGGGAATGTGCTATGCAAGTAGTATTTAACAACCACAAAAGAAAATTATTAATGAATCAGTATGAAAATGCAGCTGCTAAGTATTAGATGATAACTATAATTTATAACATCATCAATAGGTCCTTGAAAATTGTGACTGTTAAGTCGTTTTGTTCAACACCATTTCACTGTAACATTGATAAGGAAAAATTGGTTATGTATCAGTTTCACTTAAAGTCAAAGTTTTCATCAAGAATCTACTGACATTAGTTGACGACATACTGTATATCACAAGTTATCATTTGGTTCAGTCGGCTAAGTGATGGTCAGTATGGAACATCAACTTCTGTTTAAATAAAATCTACATGGTCTTTCTGCCTAACATTTAACAAGAAACTACAAGCTCCTCGTGGACATGGGTTATGTTTTAGACCCTGCGTACCCTCAGTGATCAGTCTTTAGGAGATCTTTGGTAAAGGGGATAAATGGAATTCAAGCAAAGAATGTTTTCCAAATATACAGCACTTTCATAACTTGGTAAGTATTACACAACAGCACAGAACTAAAGATCCAATATTTAAGTGCCTACTACTCAACAGGTAATGCAGTTACAAAATGAGTAATACGTGACTCCTCCCTTTAGGTTAGGATTTATTTATCCAAACAAGTCAAACACTTATAAGGCTTCACCTTAAAACTTTGGTTTACACTATCATATGACCATCATGGAGCTTCTTAACTTCTGATTTCTCATCAGATGAGGATTCAACAGAAAAGAACAAATGAGAGCTCTGTAAAATATGACCAGTATCACTCAGGCCAGTTGGTTTCCCATAGGATTCACCACATTCTGACTGGACAATTCATACAGAATGACATTGACTTAAGCAAATAAACACATCTGACTGGCCCAACACAAAGTCATCATCCTACCATCACCCGAAAAAACTTCTCAAAACAAACTACTCTATAGACAGGTCAGAAATGTGATTTTAATATGAGAACAATACAATCTAGAAAAAGATTTATAAATTTTCACTAGGAAAATTTTTTTAAAATCAAAAGCACACATTTAAATTTATCTAAGTTTGTTTGGAAAATTCCTACTGCAATTCAAGACAGAATACTATTAAAATTCAAACTTAACATTTCTGAACAATGAAATTATGCAACTACTTTCTGGGAAATAATGTCTCCACCACCTAAGACCATCAAACGAATGCAAAAACTTCAAGTTTCAAAACTTTATACGAACATTTCTTCTTTTGTTGAGATAGGGTTTCACTCTGTCACCCAGACTGGATTGTAGTGGCACAACATCTCACTGCAACCTCAAACTCCTGGGCTCAAGCAAAGCTCCCACTTTGCCCTTCCAAAGTGCTGGGATCATAAGAATGAGCCACCATGCTCTGCCTAGATCAACTTTTGAAATATGTTAACAAATTCTAGGGTAAAATTAGAGTGAACACTTCAACTGATCAAACAGGTCCTAACTGCACAAGAATATGAGCTCTCCAAAAGACAACCTAAGCTATAGATATTTATAGTATTGGTATTTTTTTATCCACCTAAATCAACCTCTGAAATACAAATGAATAATTTGAGCCAGCATTTCTTCCCAGAATATGACAATCCACACAACTCTCCCAAGACAGGCAAATTCAAAAGAAGCTAAAACCTTCACATAAAATTAAAAGATGCTGTCAAAAAAAGCTTCTGAGATAAATGTTGAGAGCAGCTATTTCAATTTTATTATATAAAAACATTGAACAAACATGAAAAATACAGCACCATTTATTTATATGTAGAATCTATATAACAAGGAAACCTTTATCATATGGACCTCAGAGATTTCTTGTGATGGTTTTATATGTACCATCATCGCCTTTCATTTAAATTCAGGAGAAAAAATAATAAAAGAAGGCATAAAAAGATTTAAGACTTTCTTAAGAAGGTAACTTGTAAAACTGTTCTTCCATTTCTTGAACAATAAACACAAAATGTTCTTGAACTAAGAAAAGACTCAATTTCAAGTAATTCCCTCAGTAATCAAGATTTTGAAAAGATCCAAATTTTGCATTATTAAACACTTTCTTACCTTCTGCTACATCATCATCTACTGCTCCTTTCACCTGAGAAAAACACCACTGAATATCATTCCCTCCTCCAGCTCCTGGAAAAAGAAAACACACCAATTAAAACTGAGTTCTGTTCATGTTTACTCTCATAAACACAGAGATGGTATCCATGGTTGGCAAGATACTAACAGCCTAGTACTACCACCACCAAGAGGACCAGTCTGGACAAAGACTCCAAAACCGGGTACTGCATTAAAAAGAAGGGAAAAAACAAGGTGTGAGATGTTTAAAAACATATATTGTACCATTTTTATTGTGTATCTGGTTCAAAACTTCCCTTCCCCTCAAATATACAGCAGAAGCCTTACAGTTAAGCAAGACCTACCAGAAAAAAAATACCAACAGTTAAGAGTTTCCCTTAAATGTATGAAAAACCATGCAGAAGAATTAACAAGGTTATACCATGAAACATAGAACGAAGAGAAAACTTCGGGAACATTACTGCCGGGGTGAGGTGTAAGGATTCACACGAACTCTACCATCAAAGCGCACACACAGCAAACACAACACCCATTTCTTTGCATTCATTACCAACAAATCCCTGGCTCCAGACAGAGAGGAAAAGAAACCCAAATGAATACTACTGAAGAGATTGTCAAAGGAAGCTTGTTCTGCCTCCCTTCACCTCATCCCTCAGAATCCAAAGGACCTGCCAAACAATTCATTTTGCTAAATTTGTCATCAGCTTGTGCAAAACAATTTTAATCTCACTTCACTATTCAACAAGGCCAAAGAGCAAACCATAAGTCAACCTAACGTGTTAACTTTTTAAAAAGACTTATCTAAATAATCGGGGTTGGAAAAAGCTCAGAAAATTGGTTTAATCTCAGAACGTTCCTATTTCACTCCCAAAGTACTGAGAAGTAAATGGGGAAAATGTCCTGGACCCACGGAGGAAGGAACTAAATCTAAATCTAGCACTGAGTCTACTAAATGAAAGACGTTCGGCAACACCAAACGGTACAGAAAAAAATCCTCCAAGCAATTATACTGCCTTTCTTCTCCTCCTTCACACTCATTCCTTGCTGAATGTATTTCAACGAGGTTTTCTCTCCCACACCCCTCCGCTCCCCCCTTGCAAGCTTCTACCTAAATCTCTTTCCCCTTGGCTATTTATATCAACTGAACTCCACAACTATTTTAACTAACTCTACCGAAACCCTTTTGGGAAAAGGACATCTGCACAAAAGCTAACATGCAAAACGCAAAGTTTAAATTACGTGTTTCATGCAACTTGCTGTGTATCAAAGGCCTTGCACTCTTTGGTCGTAAAGGGTAAGAAAAAGGGAGATGGTTCGAAACAAAATACTGAATAGTCTCAAAACTGTATGTATCCACAGCGTGGGGGAGGTAATACACATATGCCCCCATTGTATCTTAACTTGAAAAATGCTCTTCGCTTCTTAGTGCAAAATATATTTGTATATACACCCAAGAAGGCTTGCAGCAGGAGGAAAAAAAATAGGAATTAGATGAAGGAAGATACGTAAAGAGAGACGAAGGGCGGGGTGGGGAGGTGGGAGAGGCCAGGCCGGGCTCCCCCGCAGCAGGGACAAATCTGCGCTAGCCCCCAGCCCGCCCCACCCACGCCTTACCCCACGGCGCGCCGGCACACACCCCGCCCCCACCCATGCCGAGGTTCCAGCCCTCGTTTTCCCAAAGCCATTTCCACCTCACTGCGACCACTCGCCTGCCCGGAACCCTCCCCGCCCCCACCCCACCCCACTTGACCAATTCCCTGAAATCCCAGGGGCGCCCCGTGGCTCCACCAGAGGCACAGGCGGTCGCCAGGGGGTGATGGAGGGAGGAGGAAGGAAGCGGTGCCTTGTCAGGGGGTGAGAGGGATTTCTCCTTTACCTGCCATGTTGCGCTGCAAATGGTGACCCTGCTGGGTTCCTCGGGGTCTCCGCTTCCTGAACTCACCCCCCTCACCTGGGGATGGGGGGGTAGGAAGGGCGGATGGCGGCGGATGGCACCTGTGGGGAGAGGGGGCGGGGGCCGGGTGAGAAGGAAGGAGGGGCGGGCAGACCGGCCAGCAGGATGGTGGATTTCACTCGGGGGCTTCCCCGCTCGTGTTCTTTCTCCAGCGGCGGCGGCGGCTACGACAGCTACGGCGCCGACGGCGGCAGGGGCAGGCGACTCCACTTTCAAAATGGCGCCGGCTGGCCTGGCCAGTGACGTCACTCGAGGGGCGGAGCCGCCGGCCTGGGGCGGAGAGCGGAGGGTGAGGGGAGGGAGCGGCAGGGCGGGCTCCAGGCCACGCCCCCTTCCTGCCGCGCTCCGGCTCCGCCCCCCGCGGCCCGTCGGGCCTACCCGGCGCCTCACTCTGTCCGCCCTGGCTGCGGCCGGTCCTCACATTTTGGCGTCTCTAGCCTGGCCTCTGAGACGGGCTCGGCTGTCCCCTCACCGTGCTCGTCTGCAGGAGATTGCGGGTGACCTCGTCTCTCTAAAGAATGTCCACATTGCTACTTAGGAAGGTGAGGCTGTGGGTTAGCACAGTGGCCACTGGAATAAAGGGACAGTGGTGCAGACTCGCTGCCTCAGCCAAGGTGAAGGTTCTCAGGGCTCAGAAGGACATAGTTGGGCTGGTTCCATCTAGGTGAGTTAAATTACCTTTGTGTGGGCCCATGAAGCCGAGGCTAGAGTCTTTCTTGGTGACTGCAAAGACTTAACAGTGGCTGCTGACAGAAAAACTGAGTTTGTTGTCAGCAGGACCAGCCCCAAAGAAGTGGCCCAGGTCTGTCCAGCTGACAGTGGTAGATTCCCCGGGGCCCAGAGCCGGGCTGCCTTTTGCCGACTCTGCGACGTCTGTAATGAGGGTACAGGAAATTGTTTTAGAGATGAAATGACTTCATTTGAGCACACGGTAAGTGTTAGCTGCCATTATTATTAGATTCGTATGAAAACATCTTCGCTGGAGTCGAGAGGTAGAACGGAGAAAATGAACAGGAAACGTTGGTCACCAGTCAACAGGAGTTGTGCACCGTTGAAAGATGTTCTGATGACGCAATTACTATACATACACTTTACATATCTCAGTATCCACAATACACCCATGAGGTTAAGTATAAAAGTAGCCACATTTTTCACATGAAAAAACCTGCAGTAACATTCAGAATTTGACCCTACGGCTGAATGGAGAGAGAAAACACTTGGAGACCAAGTGGGGGGAAATTTAAGATATTTACACATCCTCCTTATCATTTCCGCTTCTCTATCTTATTTTTGACTTCCAGAACACTTCAACTATAGCACAATTTTGAAATTCCTCCACAAGGAATAGTGACACCATTGCATCATTGGGCCTCCATTTCTACATGAAGTTTTCTGACTTTACCAATGAATCAACCTAAACTAAAAATCTGTCTCTGTATCTGTCATCCTTCAGTTGTTTGTACAAAAAAAATTTTTTTTGCAGTTATTGGCAGGGGCTGGTTTTGAACCCGCCACTCTCGGCTCCCTACTCCTTGAGCCACAGGCGCCGCCCAATTTGTACAAATTTTTGGTGCACTGTGTATTGCATTTTCTTTGACCTTGCTGAATTTCATAAATACATTTCTCTAAATATGGCCTTACCATCCATTTTCCTTTTCACTTGCTCTGTCCTTGTTTAATAGTTCAATCCCAGACTCTAGTGAAGGTTTTCCAGCTTAACCAGAAATAGAGAGACAATGAGTTCACAGAGCCTTGAACTGGGGGACTGGAACCCCTATGGGCAAATTATTTTTCTTTTTTGCACTTTAGTTGTTGCCACACCTAAGATTTGTATCTTCAGAAAATGACTTGGTCTACATAAATGATTTGTTCACAGAAACCAATAAAGCTTGCTTAGAATCTGGGATGTTAATAGCAAAAATTCACATAGTACTGACTGGGAGCTGTTTAAGAACGTTGTATAGAGTAGTGTTTTTAAACCTTTATTATCTCACCATATACTTGAACTTCTGTGGCACACTTAAATTATGTTGGTCAAAAAAAGAAAGAATAGGGCGGCGCCTGTGGCTCAGTGAATAGGGCACCGGCCCCATATACCAAGGGTGGCGGGTTCGAACCCGGCCCCAGCCAAAACTGCAACAAAAATATAGCTGGGTATTGTGACGGGTGCCTGTAGTCCCAGTTACTCGGGAGGCTGAGGCAAGAGAATCACCTAAGCTCAGGAGCTGGAGGTTGCTATGAGCTGTGACACCATGGCACTCTACCAAGGGTGACAAAATAAGACTCTGTCTCAAAAAAAAAAAAGAATAGAAAAAAGAACATACTTCTTTGAACTTCTTTCAAAAATAATTTAATTCATGATCTTTAAAATTTTTCATGGCATCCCTAAAATATGGCACACCAGTTGGAAATCACTAGTATAGAACTAGATGCCTATGGAACGTGCTGAGATGGGTCTAATACATGTAATCAAGGGTCAGTGCACCCCAGAACCCTGGTATAAATGACGGCACTCTTTGGCCCTGAGCAACCCCTAAAGAGGACCACAAGCTGCCTCCCTCTCTTCTGAATGGCCCTTAGGAAGAAAGGCCAAAATATGCAGAATCCCCATTGGCCCAAAGTCAAGGGTTGCTCTCCTTCCATCATCTATCCTCGCCCCCCCCCCAGCACTTCACTGAAATGGCCTGTGTCAAGGTCATTAATGATCTCTACATTACCAAGTGCAATAGTCTCTTCTCTGTTTTTTTCTTCCTCTACTTCCCAACGTCATTTGTAACCATTGATCATGCCTGCCTTCTTGAGACTCTTTTGTTTTTCCTTGACACTTTATTGGTTCTCCCCACTGTACATTTTCCAGCCACCCCAGTTTCTTTTATTGGCTCCTCCCAGATCACCCTCTAAATCATACAGTGATCTGTCTCTCTGGCCTCTGTCTTGGGGTCCCTTCTCTAACTACACATTCCTTTTTTTTTTTTTTTAGAGACAGAGTTTCACTTTGTCGCCCTCTGTAGAGTGCTGTGTCGTCACAGCTCACAGCAACCTCCAGCTGCTGGGCTTAGGTGATTCTCTTGTCTCAGCCTCCTGAGTAGCTGGGACTACAGGCACCCCCCCCAACACCCAGCTGTTTTTTTGTTGCAGTTTGGCCAGAGCCGGGTTTGAACCCTCTACCCTTGGTATATGGGGCCAGTGCCCTACTCACTGAGCCACAGGCGCTGCCCCTAACTACACATTCTACTGGACAACCTCATTTACTGTAGTCTTACACACAAAAATATCATGTAATACCAGGTATATATCAAGGACTGCCAAATTTAGGTCTCCAACTCTGTCCTCACCTAAGAACTATAGGCACACACCTCTACCTGCCTACTTGACATTTCTTAGGGTGTCCAATTAATGTTTCAAACAAAGTGGCAGCCAGAATACAAATCTTGATTCCATACCATGACTGATTCTGTCCCTTTCCCTACAGCACCACCGTCACTCACCCCACCCCACCCGTGACCCAACACTCTCACACACCCATCTTGCTTCCTTTTTCAGCCAGTAAAACTCCTGGTTCTTTAAAAACCAACTGAGATGTAACTTCCTCCAGGATGGCTTCTCTGCCATTGTTCCCCAATTTCCTACCCATCTGAAGCTGGGCTGGGTTCCCTTAATAAATACTCTCATAAAATCAAATGCACTTCTCTCCTTCTGGACCATGTGAAATTATTTAAATATGCATCTTGTGACACTGAGTTTTCCAAGGGTAGGAAATATACCATTCATCCCCGTATCACCAGCCGCATAAGTTGTTGGATTAATAGATGAATAAGTCTCTCTGGCTTGGGAAGAAACCCACTGAAATGTTGGCTCCTCATAGCTTGCCATATCATATATTTTTTCACTCATTGTTCTTAACTCTGGGAGAAAAAGGTGTTTTGACAAATGATCTTGGTCATTCTGATCTATATTTGTTCGGCAACAGTTGGTTAAATATTTAAGTTCCTTATAGACAGATTCATCCCAACTTCTTCCAACTGGTCCATTGTTTCTTGAATATATATTATTCAAGAAGATCCCCCAGGACACCAGTCCCTCACACACATGCTACCATGCAAGGTTTATTTCATGTGGCTGTCAAAACTTCCACATCATATAAGGGAAAGAAAGTAATAGTTTCCTACAGAACTGAGCTCAGCTTGGACACAGCAAGAGAAAAACTCTCTCTGCATGTTCTTGGTGAGATCCTGGAAAGCTGATTTATTGCAGAAAGGTTCTGCTTTGGACTGAGCTCAGAGGCACTCACAATCTCACCAGCAGAATGGAACCTACCAGATTCACCGATGGATCACTGCAAGATGGCTTTTAAAAACATGTACTAAATAACCAGAGGAGAAACACCTGAAAGTTATTTTTTTCCTTGATGTAGCATGTCTGGAGTTGGGATGAACACAAACCCTCCTTCTCATAAGTGAGAAGTGGAACCGTTTAGCTGCCTCTGTCTTCTAGGATATCCAGGGAAGATGACAGGTGCCTGGTTAAAAATTGTTGTGGTTTAGAATGTCACCAAGCCCACCCCAGCGATACTTTCTGACCTGAAGTCGTTCCAAAAGTCTTCAAAAAAAAAGTTATAAGCAGTTTTCAGCTCTTTACATACTCTTTAATAACTACAAAGTTGACAAGGAAGACAAATCTCTACAGAGACTAAACTGTAACAATAATTTACACCATATTATTTAAGGTACAGAATTCACTACAAAATAATCAGAAATACCTTACACTGGAAGGTGTTTAACAAAAACGATAGTGAATTGACTAGGTGGATTATTATGTAGTCAAACATTTCTTAAAAACAGAGGAAATCGGCTCAGCACCTATAGATCAGTGGTTAGGGCCCCAGCCACACATACCGGGGCTGGCAGGTTCGAACCCAGCCTGGGCCTGCTAAACAACAATGACAACTACAACAACAACAAAAATAATGGGGCATTGTGGCAAACCCCAGCTACTTGGGAGGCTGAGGCAAGAGAATCGTGTAAGCCCAAAAGTTTGAGATTGCTGTGAGCTATTACAGTACAGCACTCTACAGAGGGCAACATAATAAGACTATCTCAAAAAAAAAAAACAACAAAAATAGGGGAAATTGTTTATGCCTTAGAAGTGGGATACAAAATGTACAATATGATCACAAGTATGTACAATAAACCAACACAAAATATGTAGAACCAAAAAGATAGGAAGAAAATGCAAGAAGGTGTTTGCAGCATAGTCTCTGAACATGGATAATTTTTCACCTCAAATTTGAGTTTTTCTAAAGAGTGCCTAATTAGCACACATTAGATGGAAAAAATAAACTTCATTTTTTTTTTTTTTTTTGAGACAGAGCCTCAAGCTGTCCCCCTGGGTAGAGTGCCATGGCATTACAGCTCACAGCAACCTCCAACTCCTGGGCTCAAGCGAGTCTCCTGCCTCAGCCTCCCAAGTAGCTGGGACCACAG
>CAUYTI010072726.1:0-27704 GCA_963575145.1 Galago senegalensis
CAGGCGCCCGCCACAACGCCCGGCTATTTTTTGGTTGCAGCCGTCATTGTTGTTTGGCGGGTCCGGGCTGGGGATTCGAACCCGTCACCTTAGGTGTACGTGGCTGGCGCCTTAGCCGGTTGAGCTATAGGCGCCGAGCCACTCTTAGTAGTTTTGTAATGTACCATTGCATTGTGCACGGTAGGTGAGGTCTTTTTATGAAGGGCACTTCAATAGAACATTTGCACTTGAGACCCCACATAGTCTCCCTGCATGCTGACAAATAAGCTTTATCAAATATTCCTTTATTGGGACTTCAAAAAGATAGAAAGGAAATGGAGAGAACAAAACTTTATACCAGGCAAGTGGCACCAACATTTTCCAAATCATTTATTTTACTTTACTTTAACAATTAAAAACTGATCACAGTCAAAAGAAAGCACCAAAGAACGATACATCCCTTGGCCTAATAGACCTTAAGCACTGATAACGACAGTGAAGGTAGAAATTTTCCCTATAAATCTTACACATACTTAATTTTATTTAATGTCTTGATGGTGTGTTCTGTTTTGCCTGGAGACAAAGATAATTTAGATAATTGCTAAAGAAATTTTGAGTAATATGATTCAATATGGTGTGATAATTTGTATAATTTCAAACTCAGTTTAAGTCCAGATAAAAGGTCCAGTTTCTAAGGGAATCATTTATATCTATTTTGATGGAATATTATATAAAAATACACTAATCTCAAATGGCCTGAAAACATTATGTCCTTTTTCTTCCTTCCTTTTCTAGCCCAAGGCCTTGGAATAATAACATGAAGCTTTATTGTAAAAAACCTATCAGTATTTTTCAATGCTTGAGATATTGCATCTTGTATAAAGATTCCATTATAGGTGTTGATTTTGAGTTCAGATAAATGAGTACACAGAATTACCTCTGCAACTGGAGATTTACAAGATAGCAGGTAATGCATGCCTGGTTATCTGAATTTGAAATCTAAAACTTCCAAATAATAGTCATCTTAATCACCTCATTTTGGCTCACAGCGTATTTTTTGTTGTTGTTCTTGCTGTTGTGGTTGTTTTGCATGGAATCTTCCCATCACTGATTTTAGTGGATATTTTAATGTTTTCTTAAACCATGCCTTAGGCTATGGAAGATTGTGTTATTTCAGTTAGGATGGAAAACATTTAGATTCATTTAATGCTAGTGTGATCCAACACTGCGTGGCTATACTACAATTTTCATAAATAATCTGTTTTGACTCAGGAGGTACCAATATAAGACATTTTGAAAACTGAATTTTTTTTTCAGTTTTTGGCCAGGGCCAGGTTCAAACCCACCACCTCTGATGTATGGGGCCAATGTCCTACTCCTTTGAGCCACAGGGGTCGCCCAATAATGGAACTTTTGCATGGAGAGAGTGTGTCCTCTCATCTCTCTCTCTTCACCTTCAAAATAAGAGGTAAGAATACACGGGTACTAAGTATATATTTTTCTGTGAAAACTTAGAAAGATAATATTATTACTGGTTTATTAAATAGTCTGTATAATAAATTAGAGAGTTGTGATCCTCAGAAATATAAAAGTTGTATCCATTGATAACTGTGTTCTCAGCATATGAGATACAACACATTCAATGAAAGAAATAACAGATTGATCAATCAGTGAGGATTCTAGAATTCCATTTGTACAATCACAATACCTAGACTTAGCAAGCTTTTCAACAAGAGTCATTGCAAAGCCAGTGTCAATAGATATTAATATTATCAGCATTAGGTCAGCAAAATTGTCATGTATCAGGATTTTTAATTTTGATTTGAAATTTTTGTGATTATTTAGTGTGCCTTAAAAGTTACAGAAAAGCCACTATAAGGAAAAAAGGAATTTCTTCAGAATCAGTTGCTATAATTTTGAGACAAGAACAATTGTACTTGTAGCAGCAAGTCCTTCAGCATCCTATAATTTATAGGGTATAGAACCAGCAGTGGAAGATAGATTTAAAATATGTCAAACATAATATTTGGACATTTTAAAATTAATTAATTTCACAAATATGCTTCTCTTTGCTTATTAAGGAAGAAACACAAGCTAAGATATAATAACAGAGAGATGCAATGAATAAGTATTTTAACCAAAAGCCAAATGCCCAAAGGATGAAAATTAGTACTCATCTAAGTACCAAACTCATCATCATGGAGGGATATGTGCATGAATATAAAATTTTATTTTAGAAATGTTTTGAAATAATTAAAATTTGGCAAAAATATCGAATTTTTGAGATATTTCTTATCGTCTTATAAATGATAATGTCTCATAAATGCTGTATGTCAGGTTCATCCAGCCAGTGCTAAAAATTATTACTATAATATTATACAGTTTCAGACCTTAATAGATGCTCATGATCCATTGAGACCTATACTAGATAAAGATATTTTTGACTTTTTTGCAAGAATAGCGAATAATGAAGACTTTAATTTCTATTAATCTTATGACATAAATGGAATTAAATATATAAATAGGAATTAAAATTCTTATTTTTTTACTGTTTTGGATTTACTGAGGGCACAAAGAATTAGTTTACACTGATTCCATTTGTTAGATAAAGCAACAGGTGTGCCATACACTGTGATCCCCCATTCCCCTCCTTTGTATCCTCTCTCCACATGTTTATTCCCCTACCTCACCCTGTGTATTAGCTCACCTACTGCTTCATATTAGAATAGAGTACACTAGATTCTTGCTTCTCCATTCTTATGATGCTTTACTAAGAAGAATGTGTTCCAGCTCCATCCAGGTTAATATGAAAGATGTAAAGTCTCCATCCTTTTTGTTATTACTATTCAGCCACTGAATACTATTCCATGGTATCCATATACCACAGCTTTTAATTCATTCCTGGTTTGGTGAGCATTTAGGTTGTTTCCACATTTTGGCAATTGTAAATTGAGCTGCAGTAAAAAGTCTAGTGCATTTTAATGGGGATTGCATTGAATTTGTAGATTGCTTTGAGTAGAATACACATTTTGACATTGTTGATTCTTACCAGCCATGAGCATTGGAATTCTTTTCCACAGCATATCTCCTTGTTTTGTTTATCAAAGACCAAGTGTGGGAAAAGGCTAGTTTCAACTCATGGTTATCTATTTGGTTCCAAATATCAATGTCTCTATTTTTACGCCATGCTGTTTTGATGACTATGGCCCTGTAGTAGAGCCAAAAGTCTGGCAGGGTGATACACTTGCTTTTGTTTTTATTACTAAAAATTGACTTGGCTATACAGGGTTTCTCTGGTTACATACAAAAACAAGAATTATTTTTTTCCAAATCTTAAACATATGATGATGGTATTTTAATGGGGATTGCATTGATCTATAATTTGCTTTGGGTAGTACAGACAGTTTCACAGTGTTGATTCTTCCCAGCCATGAGCATGGTATGCTCTTCCATTTGTTAATATATTCTGCTATTTCATTTCTTAGGTTTTTGTAATTTTCTTTGTAGAGGTCCTTCACCTCTTTTCTTAGGTATATTCCTAGGTATTTCAAATTTTTTGAAGCTACTGCGAAGGGAATTGTGTCCTTGATTAGCTTCACATCTTAGCTGTTATTGTTATATACAAGGGCTACTGATTTGTAATCATTGATTTTATATCCTGAGACAACGCTGTATCATTTCATCAGCAAAGAGGGAGAGTTTGACCTCCTCTGCCTCCATTTGTATGCCCTTTATTTACTTCTCTTGCCTTATTGTATTGGCTAGCACTATTGAATAGTAGTGGCAATAGAGAACATCCTTGTCTGGTTCCAGTTCTATGTGGAAAAGCTTTCAGTTTTAATCCATTCAGTAGAATATTATCTGTAAATTTGTTGTAGATAGCTTCAATCAGATTAAGAAATGTGCCACCTATGCCTATTTTTTAAGTGTCCTAATTAGAAGAGGTTGCTGAATTTCATCTAATGCTTTTTTGGCATCTATTGAGAGGATCACAAGGTTTTTGGTTTTGCTTTTGTTGATATGATGAATTACATTTATGTACTTGTGTATGTTAAACAAGTCTAGTATCCCAGGGATGAAAGATACTTGATCATGATGAATTTTTTTAAATGAATAACTGTAATCTATTGGCTAGGATTTTATTGAGAATTTTTGCATCTATATTCATTAAATTCTCACTTTCAGTTGGATCTTTCCCTGGTTTTGGTATAAGGGTGATGTTTGCTTTGTAGAATGTGTTGGGGAGGATTCCTTTCTTCTCAATTTTTTGGAATAATTTCTGCATCATGGGTATAAGCTCTTCTTTGAAGGTTTGATAGAATTATAGTGTGAAGCCATCTAGACTAGGGAATTTTTTTGTTAAGTGACGTTTTTATTGTTTCTTCAATCTCAGTTCTTAAAATTGCTCTATTCAAGAGATATACTTCTTCTTGGATAAGTCTAGGGAGAGAGTACTATTCCAGGTATTGATCCATTTTCTCCACAATGTCAAATTTCTGGGCATAGAATTTTTTGTAGTATTGAAAGATGATCTCTTATATCTTTGTGGCATTTTTTGTTATTTCCCCTTTACCATTTCCAATTGTGCCTATTAGAAATTTTACTTTTCTTTTTCTTGTTAATCTAGCCAAAAGTTTATCTATTTTATTTATTTTTTTTTTTAAAAATGAACATTTTCTTTCATTAATTTTCTAAATATTTCTTTTGTTTTAAATTTCATTAATCCCTGATTTAATTCTGGTTATTTCTTTTCTTGAGCTGGGTTTGGAGTTAGATTCTTCTTTTTCCAATTCCATAAGATAGTTCATGAGTTTATTGATGCTCTCTCTTTTTGTTTTTCAAATGTAGGCATCTAATGCTATAAATTTCCTTCTTAAAACTGCTTTTGTTGTATGCCACAGGTTTTGGTAATTTGTGTCTTTATTCTTATTACGTTTGAGGTATTTAACTTTTTTTTCTTTTATCTCTTCCTAAGACCAAGTATCATTCAGCATAAGGTTGTTTAATTTCTAAGTTTTTGTGTGGTGATGAATGTATTTTTTGGAGTTGAGTTCCACTTTTATTGCCTTGTGGTCTAAGAAGATATAAGGTATAATTTCTATTCTTTCAATTTTGTTGAGGTTTAATTTGTATCCTAGGATGTAGTCTATTTTGGAGTATGTACCATGGACAGATGAGAAAAATGTATATTCCTCAGCTTTGGGATGATGTGTTCTGTATATGTCTATTAATTCCATTTGTTCTTGGGTCACATTTCAGTCTTTTGTATCTTTGTTTATTTCTGTTTAGACAATCTGTCCAGTCCTACCACAAGGGTGTTTAAGTCTATGACTACTATGGTCTTAGAGATATCATATTGCTCAGACCCATCAAGGTATATTTCATAAATCTGGGAGCGTTAAATTTGGGTGCATAAATACCTAAAATTGAAATGTCTTCTTGTATTGTCTCTTTGACCAGTATAAGGTGTCCATCTTTATCTTTCTTAAATTTGGTTGCTTTAAATATGCTTGTATCAGAAAATAAGATTGCAATCCTTCCTTTCTTCTGATTTCCATTTGCGTGAAATACTGTTTTCCATCCCTTAAGCTAGAGATTTGATTTATCCTTCAAGGCTAGGTGCATCTCCCAGAGATAGCATATCATGGCCTGTGCTTTTTTATCTCATCAGCCAGCCTGTGCCTCTTCAGTGGTGAATTCAATCCATTGACATTTATTGAGGGAATCGATAGATGTGGTGGAGCTCTATTTATCATTTTCTGTGAAAGTCCATTGTGTAGTTTTATCCTCTGCACCATTGTGGAAAATTTATTTTGACCTTTAAATTCTTTGCGTTTACTTTTCTGGTTGTCCACTGTGGTGGTCAGTGTTCAGAATAGGTCTAAAATTTCCTGTAGAGATTGTCTTGTTGTGGAAAATTCACTCAGTGCTTGTGTATCCTCAAAAGATTTGATCTCTCCTTCACTTTTGAGGTTTAGTTTAGCAGGATACTGAATTCTGGGCTGAAAATTGATTCTTTAAGAATGTTGAAGGTGGATGACTGTGTTCTTCTAGCTTGGAAGGTTTCATTTGAAAGTCTGCTGTAATCCTAATGATTTTGCCTTTGCAGGTCAGTTTTTTATTTCATTTTGACTTTGGACAGATTCATTGCAAGGTAGCTTAGAGAGTTGGTGGCACCTGACGCTCAAGGTGTAGGGCATTAGCCCCATATACTGGGGGTGGCAAGTTCAAGCCTGGCCCTGGCCAAAACTACAAAAAAAAAAAAAAAAAAAGTAGCTTGGAGAGGCTCTATTTGTGTTGAAATGACCCAGGGTTTGATGTCCATCTGAAAGGAGTGTGTTGGGGTCTTCAGTAAAACTTAGGAAGTTTTTCTTTCTTTCTTTTCTTTCCTTCAGCTCTACTGGAGACCCCACTGGAAACACACTCCTTTGAGACAATCTTCTTCCCCTTCAGGAATCCCTATTATTTTTATGTTTGAATGCTTCATGGAGTCTTGTAATTCTGTAAGCCCCTGTTATATTTTTTCTCTCTTCTTTTCTGCCTCTTAACTACCTGGATTAACTCAAAAACTTTATCCTCTAGTTCTGATGGTTTTTATTCTCATGTTCTAATCTATTTTTGATAGTTTCTAGTGCATCTTTACATTCCCTGATTATCTCCTTCATTTCCTTAAGCTCTGCCATATGTTTTCTATATTCTACATATCTCTCATCTGACCTTTGGTTCTGTCTTTCCATTTTCTCATCTATTTTTTTTTATTTTATTTATCATCCATGTTTTAAATACCCTTTTTTGTCAAGTCCACTAATTCTTTTTTTTTTTTTTGTAGAGACAGAGTCTCACTTTTTCACCCTTGGTAGAGTGCAGTGGAGTCACTCCAGCAACCTCCAACTCTTGGGCTAAGGCAATTCTTCTGCCTCAGCCTCCCAAGTAGCTGGGACTACAGGCGCCCACCACAACGCCCAGCTATTTTTTGTTGCAGTTTGGCTGGGGCTGGGTTTGAACCTGCCACCCTCGGTATATGGGGCCGGCGCCCTACTCACTGAGCCACAGGCGCCTCCCAAGTCCACTAATTCTTTATAGGAGTTTTCTGCAGTAGCTATCTCATAATTCCCTGGGGGAGTTCCTCTACTTTGCTTTTGCATGTTGCCTGAATTTTTCTGTTGGCTCCATATCAAGTGTTCTTTCTTCTTATTCACCTCCTTGCTCTCCTTTTTACTTCTTCCTGCCTCTATTGTTTCAAACATAAGTCCTTGCTCTTGATGACAGCATGTTGCAAAATGTCATCAGAACACCAGGTGGCACTGTGGTTTTTATAGGACACAAAAAGCACAGGTCAAACCGCTGTGGACCTTATTCCAAACTTAGTTGCCTTTGGTGATTGCCTAATTGTTGCCTCAGCATTAAGACCCTGATGGTTTAGGAACTTAAAGCTCACAAGCATCCTTCTGGGGTATGTCTCACAGTGCCCCCTGACTTCAGTTCCTGTTGGGTGGAGGAGTCCTTCAGCCTGTCCCAAGAGTAGAGTTCTTATCTGGCAAGCATAATTAAGACAGCTGTGCTTTAAGTCTCTGGTAAGCCTCACTTACCAGATCTTCCTGCAATGGCAACCCCCTGGCCACTGAGACTTTCTCAGTATGGCTGCCTCACCAGCCACTAAACCTATGGCAAATCTACTCCAATCAGCTTTCAAATATGGTTTATGTAAACCAAGTCCACCCACTTTTCCAAGCTTTTCACTCAACATGCAGCTTCACTCAACAACTGAAAACTCTGGAAAGGCTTCCTTCTGTCCTGGGCCTCTTGGGGCAGGCAGCCAATCCCTGCCTGTGGCAATCACTTGCCTAATTCATGAGATTTCCTCCACTCCATATCATATGCTGTAACTAGCTCACCAGCTCCTCATTGTACTCCCTGAGCTATGAATCTGGGTAAGTTCCTTGAATCAAATATGGCTTTCTCTTTTTCTCCATTTGTTCTAGGAGAGCTCAGATGAATAATCCTTCTTGACTGCCCTCTTGTTCTTTCACTTTGAACTGAAATTCTTAAGTTATTTCATTTACTCCATAAATGCTAATTAACTAAACAATCCCATGAAGATTTAAATCATTATAGGCATTATCTATAGTATTATAGATACTTATAGGCCTATACATTTTTTTTCTCTTTAGATGGAATTTTACTCTGTTGCCCCAGGGTAGAGTATCATGGTGTTAGCCTAGCTCACAGCAACCTCAAACTCCTAGGCTCAAGCAGTCTTGTTGCCTCAGGCTCCTGAGTGTCTGGGACTACAAGTGATTTCCACAACTCCTAGCTAATTTTTTTCTGTTTTGGTAGAGGCAATGCCTCACTCTTGCTCAGGCTATTCTCCAGCTCCTTAGCTCAAGGGATCCTCCTGCCTGAGCCTCCCAGAGTACCAGGATTACAGATGTGAACCACTATATACCTGGCCAAGCCTTATTCCTTCATTTACTTTTTAAAATATTTTTTGTGTCATCTGAATCTAAGAGCCTACTTAAAAATATCCATTTAACACACTCTAAATATTTGAATTAACTGTAAATACATATCTCCATATTAATTTTGTAATACTAATAATTGTTTTCATTTAGAAGTTTGACATCTTTCACAATCTATATTATTGCAGTGTTTCTTTTATGATTGTGAACATGCTATTATAATTCATTTGCATATGATGTCAACATATAAAATTTTAATTTTTCACTACAAATAATGTCAGAATTTTAATTATATTTGGAAATGAATATTCAGACAGTAATAGTGTGGCAGATAGACAGGTCATGCTTGTGTTTGAAACAGTGCTATGTTGATATTTGATGGTAGTATACTTGATAAAATAATTAGCATTCATAGCAGGAGATACCATGCAAGCTGAAGCAAATTTGTGAGAGAAGATGATTGTTCCATTTTCAAGATTTTTAAATTGTAACGTATGTGACATATAAAGACATTAAGTATTTTAGACTGTCAGTCACGATACAGAAACACCTGAAGACTTGTTTTACCATGTTAATATAAGTCATAGGAGATAGCCATCATTAACGTATGGAGTCAAAGAAAATAAGAATCTTGAACAAAGTTCAAGAAAGAGCTTAAGGGTGGTGCATGTAGCTCAAAAGGGTAGGGCACCCATCCCATATGCCAGAGGTGGCAGGTTCAAACCCAGCCCCAGCTGAAAATGGCAAAAAAAAAAAAAAAGAAAAAGCTTAAAATAATGACAGAAAAGAAGAGCTCAGATACATAGAAGGAAAGGCTGCATTGCATCCTATCGGTTAAGGAAAGTAAGAGTTTTAAGCAGTAAGTAACAAACATCATCAAATGCTGTTGTGCGATCTCATATCATAAAAATGATTGTTGGGGATGTTGGTTATGATAGTTTAAATAGAGTAGATGAAATCAAAGCCAAATTATATTGGCTAATGACAGAATAATTGAGTAATACATGAATTCTTTTTAAAATGATTCATAAAGTGAGAGGAGATGAACAGGAAAATTGAGGGACATGAGATTAAGGTACATTTTAAAAAATATTTTTGCTTCCTTATTTGTTTCTAAGTGATCATAAAAATACTAAAATAGTGAATGAAGACTTGAAGGAAGCAAAAGAGAAAAGAAGTTGAAATTATAACAGAAATTTAACATTAATTAAAGTAAGATCCTGAGTAACCACATAAAGGAGTCCAAATCATTTTATTAAGTATATTATAGGAGGAAGACAGGTGTAGATGACAAAGAGCTTAGAAAATTTCCAGTGAGAAGTTTATCAGTGATTTTTGTGACTTCTATTTTTCTGTAAGAGATCAACAGATGTGAATAACTCAGAACAGCCATTGTTGAAATAAAGAGTTCTTAATCTATAGCTATGATATATATATGTTTACATATATATGTTTATGTGTTTATATACATGTTTATGTGTATATATGTATATATATATTTGAATAAAAATTATTTAGACCCTTAACCTTGCATTAACCTGAAAAAAATTATTTAGAATCTACTACATGTGATTGTTACCTTGGGGAGAACCCTAGAACTAAGAACACTGGTTTCAGTAATAACTGCATCATTATTCAATTATATAAATATATTTAATGACTTAAATTTAGCAGGAAATATCCTTGTGTTAAGATATTAAGGCATTTTCTGGTGTTTTCTGAGGTAACAATTCAGATGCAAGAGCCTGAGTGATTGTCAGTTGGTACCTAGATTTCAGAAAGCAGATGAAAGTGTTCAGTTTGAATCATACCCTGAGTTTGCATTTTCTGACTTTGAGGTGAGAAGCAAGGGACAGAGAAAGAGAAAGAAAAGAGAGAGAAGGAGAGAGGGAAGGAGGCCGGAAGGAGGAAGAGAGAGAGAGAATTTAAGAAGGAAAACAGAAAACACTAGTCAAAAAAAAAAGAGAAAGAACTAATTGTGGAGAGATAGAAAACAAAAGCATAGTTAGTTGTCACATCTTTACCTAAGTAGGACCTTTAAAAAGCACAAATACATAACAAATATTTAGCAGTCACTTGGGCTGTGCATTTTTTAAAAATTGTTATAGCTATTGTGCAAAAGTGTGCTCAGAAGGACTGATTGATACTTAGAGACATGATAACTATACTCTGTATTCTAATTTCAAGACCTATCATAACTTGAATTTTAGAAAGCATTATGGCAATGTGCAAATTCTTACTAGGTACAATCCCAGGACAATGTGGTGAGAAAGAAAAGAAAATGAGACAATAAAGAATTGGCAGCAGATGTGCATACCCGATGTGGCAGAAGTTCTATTGTCTTCTGGAAATCATGACATTATCTCAGCTAGTAGAATTTTTTTTTTTTTGCTTATTTTCCCACTGTCTGAAGAATGCCATAGCAGGCAGAGTATAGTCACTTCTTAGATCTCTAATCAAGGAAAGATTGGGATTCTATGGACTAGACACATATATTCAACTGCTTCAGTGGGAGGGCTGGGGAGAGATACTTTCCTCCTTTTACCTTTTGTTTTCTGGATCCATGCGTCTTGGCTAGTAGAGATACTGTATCATTCATCAGGACCTTGGAGACATTACCCTGATGCTGCCTACTGCTGATAGTGAGCTGACTCTTAGCTGAATCTTAAACAGATTTCTCCCAAATTAGGCTGGATTTTGGTAAATGGTGTAGTATATTGAAAAATCAATAAATCCCAGAGTTATGAGCCAACTGTGCTAACATCTTGGAAATAAAGTAAACCCTTTGGCCTGAAACAATGTTATAGAAAAATACTATAAGTTTTAAAAAGGCTTTCTGGAAGTCTTTTTGCTGAGGAATTTGGTTAAGAAATCAGACTCATGTATGGAATATATAGATTCCTACAAATGAAAAGAGTCAAATATAACTGCTTTGCCAAAAGACGGTCAGCTGATATCCCTAAGCAATGGTGGTGCTGTCTCACGGCTGATCTGTGAAACTTGCACACACAGGAGTGGCAGTAGCTGCAGATGCTGTGGTAGGAGCTACTCCACCCAATTGGACAGATGCATAACCTTTATCCCTCTCACCATAGGCTATTTCAATGGGACGACACAGCACTGGATTTGTCTAGCGAAGGAATGAGTGCTATTTATATATCTACCTACACTTTTAGAGCCATCCTTTTGATGAATCATCTCCAGTACACATGAACATGAGATGCAAATATGTATTCTAATTATCTGTATCAATATGTCCATCTACAAACTTCATCCTCAGAACCCCTTGTCGTTGAACTTTTAGTCATATTCTTGTGTGAGCCCACACAAACAGGCCCAGGTATATGCCACTTCAAAGGAATTAGTGAATAACTACAGTTGAGGCAAATTCTCCCTCTATTGAAAGAAGATATCTGAATGGATTGCTTATAGTTTTGCCAACTAGGAGGATATCTCTTTACCATTTGTGAGACATGCAATGTATCAACAATTTATTTCTGACTAACGTCTTAGTAGGCTACCATTTCCTTTTCATTAATTTGATTTATAGTGTTATGAGAATCCATTTGGAACTTAGCAGTCTCTGGAAGCAGACAATATTCCTTAGACCCTGAAGAAACAGCCTGGCATCAGCCACTGATTTGAAACCTGGGCCCAAGCTCTTTTCCAAACTGGTTAGGACTATTGAAACCAACATCTTACTTTTCCCCCCCAACTGTAAATGTGGAACCTAGTTCTAAGCTTTTCAACATTTCCATAACATCAGGGTTTTGATTTGCCTTTAAACCTTTTAATACTTTTTTAGCATGTGTAAAAATTATGTTAATAAATTTTTATCAGTTAGAAATATAATCTGATTTATATTCACAGGGCCTGAACAATAAACTAATTAATTTCAGGAGAAGTTCTGAAAATGTAATCTCAATAAAGAATTTTGAAATAGGTTGAAACTTTCTGCTAATGAGAAATGGGATGCTATCTATCCTGGGCATATAGAAACACTGGCATAAATCAAAGTATTGCTGATTTGTTGACTCTTATTAAGTACATATGAAACAAATGTCTTAATGGATCAAGTTGCTGTTCATTCACTTTTATGGAAACACTGATTATTACAATGTTTATAATGAAAGATAACTCTTTTTAATGATCCACAGTGTTTACATATAGAAAATGACAAGCTCTGGTTCTTAATTTCTTAGCTCTAATAGTCATATAGAACAACTGATATTTAAGGTGGCTTTAAAAGCATCTCTCATTTACCATAGAATTAAGTCAAATTTAATGCAAATCAGACATAAAATATAATCATGCTATTTGGAGAATTACAGTATAAGTTTATAATCTCATATTATTTCTTACGGAAAATTTACAATATTTTTGGGAAAGAGGGAAATCCTAAGATTTTGAATGGGGAATATCATGTGGCCCCAGGCAAAGATGGAAAGGGGCTTATACTATTCACGTGTGATACAGAGATCAAAACCTGGGCATAGGGCTAAATAAAAGGGACATAACTTACACTGTCCAATCTTCATTTTTTTTTTTTTTTTTGAGACAAGGTATCACTTTGTCAAGTGCTGTCAAACTCTTGGGCTCAAGTGATAACACTCGCCTCAGCCTCCCGAGTAGGTGGGACTACAGACAATGCTTGGCTACTTTTAGAGATGGGCTTTCACTCTGGTTCAGGCTGGTCTCAAACTTGTGAGTCTAGGCAATCCACCCACCTCGGCCTCCCCAATTTTTAGTTTGAAAGAAACTCAAAGAAAATCATGCCTGTTTACTTTTACAAGAAGTAAAAATGATGCTTCGGCTAGTTCTAAAGTTTCAAAATATTGTTATACAACCAAATGTCCCCAACCTGGATTCCTGACTTTAAAAGACAATACCTATTAGTATTGGATATGATGTAGACTGTATACTTTTGCTATGCTTATAATAAAATGCTTGCTTAGGCTGAGTGTTGGCATAGGGTTTTCTGTCCCTCCTGGGAAGAATACTTTTTTCTAAAGCTGCCAAAGGGAACTTGTTTGTTTGTTTAGGGCATGGTTTAAAAATTACATGTGATATGTATATCATTTTTAATTGAAATATAAAGATGTCATGTTTTATCCTGATTCTTATGAATAACATTATGCACTTTTTGATTATACACTACAGCTAGTTGAAATGCCATCTCTTTTACAGCCATTTGCACCTCATTCAAATTAACCATAGTTTGATAAATCATGATGCCATTCAATGTCAAAAATTGTAGCTAGTCCATCTATAATGATCTGCTTTCTAGAAAAACTACAGAAATCTATTGTTTTAGCTCAGACTCATTAGAAATATTGTGGAAGATATTAAGTATAATGCTTAAGGTAATACAATTCCAGGGAAGTAAGAATTATGGAAAAACAAAGTGATATATAAGAGGCAAAATTAGAAATGTATTGTGTATTGCTGAGCTGGTCACTGCTTCTTGAGATTTGAGGAGGCATAGCCCACTGCTTAGTCATGTGAGATGCCCTGGGCAATCTGTACAAGAGATGCAAGTCTCAGAATGGTCTGTTGAAAAGCAAAAGGGAAAGGGATTAATCTGCCAGTTCTCTCTTATCTTCTCTCTCTACCAGTTTGTAATTTACCTTGCAGATAGCCAACTCTCCAAAGTATAAGCATATGTATGTCCCTTTTTGAAGTTTTTGGGGAAGCCATATCTGAAATGCTATATAGCATAGTGCTACAACTAATTATAAAGACATAGGAGGAGCTAGAGTTTTGGATTTTAATGTCACTCCAGGCATAATGGTTATTGTAGAGACCAGGCAAGAACCATACCAATGGAAATGGTGACGATCATTATTACTAGGATATGCCATTTAGGTGCTTCTTCTTACTAGCTGAAAGGAGAGAAATGGTAACCAAGTACCTGTAAAGACAGGTAAGACTGAGAAAATGTTTCTGACAAATGTTGTTCATGGGATTTTTGTTATAATTTAAAATAAATACGTTTCTCCAAAATTAAGCCATACTTGTATGGGTTACCCAGAAGGATGATCTCACTCCGGTAAACAAAAATGAAAAGAGAATATAGTGAAATTTATGGGATGCAGCAAAAGCAATCTGTGAAGGAAAATGTATAGCTGTATAAATCCATATTAGAAATAAATTCAGTGATAAAAGTGATAATATCCTTGTTAGTATTAATGAAACAAAAGCGATTATAGAAGAATACTATGAATAATTGTATATTGATGAATTAGATAATCAAGATGAAATGGATAAAAACTTAGAAAGACACACATTTTGAATCAAGAAAAGTAGAAAATGTAAATAGACTTATTATAAGCAGAGAGAGAGTAATTGCAAACATTCTAGAAAGAAAAGCATAGGCCCAGTTGGCTTCACTTGTAAATTTTACTAATCATTTTACTAAAAGAAAGATATCAATCTTTCACAAGCCATTTTAATAATCAGCAATATATAGTCATGGGTAGAATTGTTCCGAAATTATGAGCTAGACATTTTCCCTATATATAGATAGCTGTTCTCTGAGATAGTCGTAAAGACAGCTCAATGCAATATCACATATACAGAGAAATATCTAAACTCATATGCAATTTCATACACTTACACACAAAGTCTCAAATCTGCAGATTCTGGCATGGAAGTGGAGAGAAGGGAACACTTTCACACTGCGGGTGGGACTGCAAACTAATACAACCTTTTTGGAAGGAAGGATGGAGAATCCTCAGAGAACTCAAATTAGACCTCCCATTTGATCCTGCAATCCCATTACTGGGAATCCACCTAGAAGAAATAAAAATCATTTTATCATAAGGACATTTGCACTAGATTATTATTGCAGCTCAATTTACAATTGCCAAATTGTGGAAACAACCTAAATGCCCACCAACACAGGAATAAATTAACAAGCTATGCTATACGTATATCATGGAATACTGTTCAGCCCTTAAAAAGATGGAGACTTTGCATCTTTTATATTAACCTGGATAGAGTTGGAATATGTTTCTCTTAGTAAAGTATCACAGGCATGAAGAAGCAAGAATCTAATGTACTCTATCCTATTACAAAGCCATAGACAACCTAACACATACATAGACAATCTAATACAATCTTAAATCAATTCAAGGTGGAGAATGGGGGAACAAGGGAGTGGGGATAGGAAAGGGGGGGTACTCTCACTTAAGGCTAACAATGTTATGGTGTGTGGCACACCTCTTGGGGACCAACACAATTATAAGGGGGACTTTACCTAAGAAATTCAAACAGTTCAATCTAATTCTTTGTACTTCCTATTAATTTGAAAGAATAAAAAGAAAACAAAGATGCCAATATTATGCACCTAAAAAATAAGATAGTGGTCAATTTTAAGCTATTTTTTACATTTGTCATTTTTCCTTTTGAGGACTCAAATGGTAAAGATGATAAATTTTGGTGATTCTTGAAAATTGTTTTGCTTTTTGACACAGCTAAGAATAATAAAGATTGTGTTTTAACTTAATTTTATTATTGTTATACATTATACCATAATACAAGGTAGATAAATTTTCAATAATTAACTTAGCTGATTTATCTGTTATTCATTTATAACGGGTAGGTTTTTATCTTTTTTCCAATGGTAACAAAAAAGATGAGATGCTGTCCATTCCTCTGTCCTAATGATGGTTTCTCATGCTACTTTTTTTTTTACTGTGATTTCTCTTTTAATTTAGAGATATGTGTAATGTTTTGCTTAGATTTTCTTAAATGACCATAAAAAATAATTTATATAGTTTTTAACTTGTCCAAATCTACATAAGCTAAAACATTGAGAGAAAAATTTGGAGAGTTATTCATGAAAGACACATTGTACTGTACCCTTCTTGAATACTCGTTTGGGTAATATGGTTTTCCAAGACTCTAATTTAATGCATTTTACAGAAAATGGCATTAGATGTAAATAGTCAACATTTTTGAGATACATTCTTATATTTAGTTTTACCTTAAATTCTAGTTACCAAATACAGAGTAATATCCAAATGTAATCACAATGAATCTTATATACTTCAATAATGTATAGGATACTATTAAGTTAATTGTAACACCCTTGTTAAATCACAATGTAGTTTTCTCTAGGAAAAAGCAACCAGAATGCTGAAAAGATCTACATATTTATAAGTTAGTCTATTATCAGTCTATAGTTTAAATACCATTGTTCAATCTTATACTCAGATTTTTATTACAAAAATACAAATTAAAAAAATCTAACTTTATATATCTTGTTCATTATGCACTAGTAGCTAACTTTCTTTTACACTCAATTTAATTTCAAAATATTTTGCTTGCATAATCTTAACCCATTGTAGCTTCTCAGAATAGCAGTATTGTTTCAGTGGTTATTTTTTATATAATCCATTGACTGGATACATGATGATCTAAATATATGATTCTATTCTTTGTTAGCTACTGCTTACCTAAATTTTTCAGCACAGTGATTATGAGTTTATAGTAAAATAGCTGATTATATTCACAAAACTGGCAAGCTAAGATTTGTTCACTTCATTCAGAATATATACAACAACTCATTTTTATGACAGTAATACCAAACACAGTTTCTGACAAGATTAAATGAGAAACTGTATATGCATTGCCTGATCTAAAGTAAGAAACAAGTAATTCTTAATCCAATTACTTGTAATCCAACTACTCATTAATTGATAAATCTACTAATAGTAGATGTTATTACTATCTGAAACTTTATTTCTCAAATTTTACATAGAAATTGGAATGCATTTTGTACATTTTCTGCAGCCCTGTATTTGAGCAAACAATTCTATAATTAAAGCAAGAATATGGCCAGTTTAGGTGGTTTTAATCTAAGACATGATTGTCAGATCACACACAGTGTAAGGGAGGACAAATGAAAATTTAGGGAGAAGAAAAGGAGACAGTGTATCTGTGGGCTCAGTCTTCACTATTTTGAAAGATTTATCTAGTAGAAATAATATGACTTAATATAAACTATGTTATAGTTTCTTTTAGTTTCTGAAATGCTCTGATTATTTCCCCCTGGCTACATAGAGGTAGAATTCCAACATGAATTGTCAGTGTAATATATGGCTCTAATTGAATATTCCAAGATTATTCTATCTAAACTTAGCTCTTCTGGTAAGGGATAAAAGTGTCAGGTACATAAGTAATGCTTTAGATTTGAAATTTTCTCCAGGTCTGTCTTCTCTCTCAGTGTTTCAGAATCTTGAGATAAAACAAAATGTAATTGCCTAGAACCAAAGCCAAAGCCTGCTGCCAAAATACAGGAAAAAAAGTCATTCACATATAGTTTTTAATTGCTTTATTTAGTAGAAAAGTTGCATTATCCTTTCAGGTTTCACTCAGTTAATTCTATACCTTTACATATTCTCAAATTTTAAAAAGGTTTGTATAGACTCTATTCTATTGTAATATATTATGTAAACTTAGAAATCAGGCTACATTAAGCTTTTAAAATTATATAAACTATTTCTGCAGTAATTGTCTGTTATAGAAAATCTAATAGAAAAAAAATAGTTTAGCAATGGTTCATGTATTGGAAAGATGGGTAGCAGTTTACCTTTTTTAAAAAATATAAAAAAATATTCACTAAGTGCTTTGTATTAAATGATTAGTAAGTAAGTCTGCTGATAACTATTTATTCTCTCTCTCTGAAATATTTGGTTAGATCAGTCGTCTCCAGCCTTTTTGAGACTAGGGACTGGTTTCAAGGAAGACAATTTTTTTTCACACACTGCAGGTGGTGGCTGGGACTGATTTGGTAGGAGTCTGCAAGCGATTGACTAATTATGATCTCTGAGTAGTCAAACCTCTATGCTAATGATAACGTGTATTTGCAGCCACTTTCCAGTGGTAGCACCTCCACCTCAGCTCCACCTCAGATCATCAGCCATTAGATCCTCATAATGAGCACACAACCTTGATCTCATGCCTATGCAGTTTATAGTAGGGTCTGGGCTTCTCTGAGAATCTAATGCCACCTCTGATCTCACAGAAGGTGCAGCTCAGACAGTAATATAGGTGATGGGAAGCAGTTATAAATACAGGAGGAGCTTTTCCTTCTCACCCAACACGGACTGGTACCAGTCCACAACCTGGGTTGGGGTTTACAGGATTAGATCACTTGCACCATTCTGTACAAAGTTCACTTTGAAAGTTTTGAAATAGAATATGTTATGGTCTATCATTTTACTTCCACAAAATACAATCAACAATGGCATCCTTTTTTATTTTCCTGGGTAAGTTTCAACTTGCTTGGCTTCTTAGTGTTGCTGGGAGGGATTTATTTGTTTCCATGTGCACAGCTTTTAGTCAAGATCAGCTATGGAGCTGGGAAGAGAGCATTTTCTGTTTGTTTTTGTTTTTGGCCAGGGCTGGGTGTGAACCTACCACCTCCGGCATATGGGAGTGGCGCCCTACCCTTTTGGGCCACAGGTACCACCTGGAAGAGAGCATTTTCATGTGATGATTTTCTATAATTTTAAAAGTGGGTTAAACAAGTCTGAAAGCCTTGAGAATTTGCAAACAACTTTTGGAGACCCTCAAGGACAATTTGGGGTGGTTTCAAAAATTTAGAGAGGGTAAACTTCACTGAGAGACTAAAAAAAGGAGGAGAGGAATGGGTGTCATGATTGCAGTGGCTAAGCAAAACATGACCATTATGGAAAAAACCGGTTTTCAAAAGAGTCAAGTGACATTTAAGTATGTCGAAGCAGGACTGCAGATTGGATCTCTGGCAGTGTCCAGAATTATGCATGATTGGCTTGGCTCCTGTAGCTCAGTGATTACAGTGCCGGCCACATGCACTGAGGCTGGTGGGTTGGAACCCGGCTGGGCCAGCTAAATAGCAATGACAATTGCAGCAAAAAAACAGCAGGTCATGTGGCATATGCCTGTAGTCCCAGCTACTTGGGAGGCTGTGGCAAAAGAATCTCTTAAGCCCAAGAGTTTGAGGTTGCTGTGAGCGGTGATGCCATATCACTCTACTGAGGATAATAAAGTGAAATTCTGTCTCCAAAAAAATAAAAAAAGAAAGAAAGAAAGAAAAAAATCCTGCATGATTATCTATCTTTGAGTCATGAAAGTTTCATTCCACTAAGTGCCTCAGACATTGACAGATGAGCAAAAGCTATCCATGTTGAATGGTGTGCAGAAATGTTGGCCAGATTCCATGGAAGCAAGTTAACATGCCTTTCTGACACTGTTACAGGGGATGAAACCTGGATTTACCAGTTTGATGGAGAGTTAAGTGTTAGTCAACAATGTGGATTTTTCCTGATGGAAATCTACCTATAAAAGTGAAGTAGCTCCAATGTGTGCCAACTTTCTTCTCCAAAAGTGCTAATATTGCAAGTGTTCATCTAGGAACAAGGGACTGTTACTGCTCAGTGGTACACAACAGTATGCCCAGAAAAAGTTTTCAGGAAGCTTTAAGAATGGCCAAAGACAAGACTGTGGGGACCATCTTGCACTATGACAATACATAGTTGCCCACACAGCCAACATCACCATTCAGTTCTCAGAGTCTACAGATTTTAAAACAATGAGTCATCCACCCCACAACTCTGACTTTCCCTGTGTGATTATTTCCTGTTTTTTACAGTCAAAAATCACATGTACAGAAGAAGGTTCTCCAGCCTTGAAGAAGCTGTTCAAGCCTACAAAAGTGAACTTAGTACACTGGAAGAAATAGTTTTATAAGAATGCAAAAATTCATAGAATGTCTTATCAATTATTTTGAAGAGATACAGTAATCAAAATTATTTCTTACCTTTTGTGAATCTGAAAGCACTCATAGAGTCCCTTGTAATGGAAATATAACCATTATTGTAATCCCATTTAGTGATCTTATTTTTATATATCATAGTTATTTGGTTTTTTATTAAAAAACTCTCCAAAATGTCCTAAATTTTTCAACTCACTTTAAATAATAGTTCACACTCTTTATAATAATAGCATGAATTGTGTATGGATTTTCTTAGAAGTAGTGCTGAAGGATTATGTCAAATTCAGTGCCTTTTAACATGTCATTTCATAGCTTAAAAATTCTAAATAACTCTGATCTAAAATCAAGTTTCAGTATTGCATATATTGGTGATTGTTCACAATTTCTTTTTTATTTGGCAGTGGTTCTATTAATTCTTCCTTTGTGTTTTCTTACTGTCTAGATGCAGTGAGACTTTAAACCATACTCATGTCCAATAAAGTAAGTAAAGTACAAAGCTATTTTCCTCAAGAATTTTATTTTAGTGTAATCATCCAAATACAGTTCTTCATTCTGAATTCATTAAGCAAATTTTATGACTAGTAATGCTCCGTTTGGTAAAATAAAGTACAAGATTTTCAGCGTATAGATATTTCGTTCATTTGTGGTTTTTCTGGATAGAAGAGTATTATCTAAATCATGTTTCCTTGAGGTACTTTCTTATTAAGGGACTAGATAAGAGACTATGAAAGTGCGTGATACAGCACTACTGTGACTACTGCTTCAACTATAATGACATGGTGTTCCCCTTAGGTTCAGTTAAATCTACTTCTACCTGCTTAAAAACCATCACTACTATTGGTATTATTTGTGTGATAGTTTCCTTAGAGTTAATAGGAGAAATTATATTCATCTAAATTTGGTAGACGATCTTATTTTTGAAAAATCCTTTCAGCTCCTCTAATGGAAGTTATTCTGAAATTAAAATTCTTTATGCACTTACATTTCCCTCTTTTGTCTTCAGAAAGACAAAATTTCTTTTTCATTGGTATAAATTTATGTTGTACAGGTGAAATTTTATTACATGCGTACATTGTGTGGTGGTCAAATCAGAACAAATGGTTACTAATAATACAGGTGATTTTCATTGACATGTATTTGTTAAATTTTCTATACAATTATATTCAATTATTATTTTTAACCAGAATAAATTTAGAGTTTTATACTTTTAAGCTATCAAGAGAGTACTTTTAAAACAATGAATTAATTTGATTTACTGCAATAACTGAATTATTTTCTTTTCCTTATATCTTTTGGTTTTCTTTCTATTTTTAGTATTACCTTCCCACCAAGCTGATTATCAGTGTGTGGTTATGTTTCTTTTTTCATTTGTTTTGCCATCTATATAAATATTTATACCAGGTATAAATGGTAATCATTTATTTTTTAGTCTGTATTAATTTAAGAATAACCTTTTTACCATTCATGTATAATCAAAAATATCATACTTTTAAGTGTTCTTTTAAAACATTTATGCCACTTATCAGCTTTATGTATCCTTACTCATTGCTAGAAGGATAGGTATTAGAATTTTTTTATATAAGCTTTTTATTATTTATTTTTTATAAGCTTTTTATTATTCATTCATTTATCTTGAGATGGAGTCTAACTATGTTACCCTCAGTAGAGTGCTGTGACATCACAGCTCACAGCAATATCAAACTCTTGGGCTTAAGTGATTCTTGTGCCTCAGCCTCCCAAGTAACTGGGACTGCAGGGACCCATCACAACATCCAGATGTCATTGGATGTCAACATCCAGTTGTCATTGTTGTTTAGCTGGCTTGGGTCAGGTTCAAACCTGCCAGCCTTAGTATATGTGGCTGGCACTATAACCACTATGCTATGGGCATTGAGCTAATACGTAAGTTTTTTAAATTAATTATTCTCACGCATTTTATTTTGTAAATATATATATACATACACATATTGTAGCCGTATGAGCAACACACACACACACATGCAGACATACATATTTTCTTTTTTAAATCAAAAGCCAGAAATCACTAAGCTTTTTGAGATGGTATATTGAAAGCTAAGATAGACCCAAAGCTAACCTTAACCTTCTTGTGCTAAACAAGTACCCAAGATGTCCATGCAAAGGAAAAGTTCTTGAAAGAATTTAAAAGTGCTAAGCCAGTGAACATGGGGATGTTAAGAAAGGACAGCAGTTTTATTAGCAATATGGAGAAAGATTCAGTGTTCTGAATAAAAGATTAAAGTAGTGACAACATTCACTTAAACCAAAACCTAGCCCAGAGTAAATCCCTAACTCTTTAAGTTTATGGAAGCTGAGAGAGGTGAAGAAATTGAAGAGGAAATTTGTTACATGAGGTTAAAGGAAAGAGGCTACCTTCCAAACATAAAATGCAAGTGGTGATATAAATGCTGTAGCAAGTTATCTAGAAGCTCTCATTAAGACAATACATGAAAATAGTTAAAACAACAGATTTTCTATATAGTTGAGAAAGCCTACTCTAGGATTTTCATAGCTGGAAAAGAAATGTCAATACCTTTCCTTCAAATAGTCAAAGGACAGATTGACTCTCTTACTACAGGCTAAAGCATCTGGTGATATCATGTTGAAGCCAGTCCTCAACCATCACTATGAAAATCCTAAAGCCTTTAAGAATTATGGTACATCTATTGTATTTGTGCTCTTCAAATGAAATAACAAAGTCTGGATAACAGTGTACATATTTCCTGAATAGTCTACTGAATAGTTTCAGCTCAGTGTTGAGATCTACTCAGAAAACAAAGTTATCTTTCAAAATCCCACTGCTCATTAAGAAGGCACCTGATCACCCTACAATTCTAATAGAGACGTACAAAGAGATTTGTGTTGTTTTCATGCCTGCTAACAATTCTTCATTCTATAGTCAATAGATCAAAGAACAATTTTGTCTTTCAAGTCATGTTATTTAATAAATACATTTTTAATGCCACAGCTATAGGTAATTCTTGGATGAATCTAAGCAAAATCAATGGAAAACTTTCTGGAAAATATTCACCATTTTACATGGTATTCTTTTTATTAACTCATAACTGTTACATTAATGCATTTATGGGGTACAGTGTACTGATTTGATATACAATGTAGAATGCTTGCATCAAATTCACTAACATAACCATCACTTCATTTATTTATTTGTTTTGGTAAGACATTTATACTCTATTCTTAATAATTTGCACAATGCAAGGGCATATTCTACATGGTATTAAGAGCATTAGTTGTCCACACAAAGAGTTCAACATATCCACAACAATAGCAATATGGAGAATTTTAGAAAAGTTGATTCAAACCCACGTGGATGACTTTGGTGAGTTCAAGACTTCAGTGGAGAAAGTAACTACAGATATGAAAAAGAGCAAAAGAACTAGAATTAGAAGTCTAGCCTAAAGATGAGAATGAATTGCTATAATCTCATGATAACACTTTAACAGAAAAGGAGTTCTTGCTTATGGATGAACCAAGAACTTGATTTCTTGACATGGAATATACTCTTTGTGAATATTTTTGCTATCACAAAGGAGTTAGAATAATATGAAAACTTAATAAAACTGTAGCATTGTTTGAAAGAATTAACACTGATTTTGCAAAAAGTAAAATACTATCAAATAGCATCAGATGATTAAGAGAAATCTTTTATGAAAGTAACAGTTAATGTAGTGAACTTTCCTGTTGCCTTATTTTAAGAATTTGCATAGTCACTCTAACCTTCAACAAACACTACCCTGATCAGCCAGCAGCCATTAACACTGAAGCAAGACTTTCCTCCAAATAAAATATTGTGACTCTGAAGGCTCAGTTAATTGTCAGCAATTATTTTTAAATAACATATTTTAATTAAGGTATGTGCATTTTGAGAGATAAATCTATTGTACACTTAATAAATTACATGACAGTGTAAACATAATTTTTGAAGAATATAATTTCTTATTTTATTTTAATTTTTAGTTTTTTTATTATTTTAGGTTATTTGAAAGTACAAAGAATTAGGTTACACTGTATTTGTTAGGTAAAATCCCTCTTAAAATTGTGTCCCACACACCACAGATGTGCCATACACTGTAATGTTGTGTCACTTAAATGGGAGTACATTCATCTTCCTCACCCCTTCCCCCTCCCTACTGCCTCATTTTCCTACCCCCCATCTGAATTGATTTGAGTTTTTCTCTTATGTGGGTATGTATTAGATTGTCTACTGGTTTCCTATTAGAATCGAGTACATTGGATGCTTCCTTCTCCATCCTTGTGATACTAAGAAGAATGTGTTCCAACTTCATCCAGGTTAACACAGAAATTGTAAAGTCTCATTTTTTAAAAATGGGTGAATAGTATTTCATGGTACACATATACCACAGTTTTTTAATCCATTTCTCAGTTGGTGGGCCTTACGTTTTTTCTACATTTTGTGCTGTAAATTGAACTGCAATAAACAACATTGAAAAACCAGAAAAAATAGAATTTCATTTTGTATGGAATCAGAAAAAAACATGTATAGCCAAGGCTATTTTTAGTAATAAAAACAAAGCTGGAGGCATCACCCTACCAGATTTCAGGTTATATTACAAGTCCACAGCAATCCAAACAGCATGGTATTGGCACAAAAATAGAGACATAGACATATGGAACAGAATAGAAAAAAAAATCAATAAGAGATGAAATGAATCTCTACTTGCCACCTGATCTTTGATAAACCAAACAAAAGCATACAGTGAGGAGAATCCCTATTCTTCAAATGATTCTGGGAGAACAGGATAACCACATGTAAAAAATTGAAACTGGACTATACTTTTCACCACTTAAAAAAAATTGACTCAAGATGGATAAAAAATTTAAATCTAAGATACAAAATGATAATCCTAAAAGGAAGTGTGGAAAAAAATTCTTGATGATGTTGGACTGGGCAAAGATTTTATGACAAAGACTTTAGTGCCCATCACAACAACAAAAATAAATGGGACTTAATTAAGTTGAAAAGCTTCTGCACAGCTAAGGAAATAACAAATAAAGCAAAAAGACAATCTTCAAAATGAGAAAAGATTATTTTCAGGGTCTAAATGTAACAAACGATTGATAACTAGGACCTACAGAGAGCTCAAATAATCAACAAAAAAATTAAAACAACCCCATCTACCACTGGGCAAAAGATATGAACAGAACCTTCTGTGATGAAGACAGAAGAGGGGTAACAAACATCTGAAAAAATGCTCATCATCCCTGATCAGCCTAGAACTGCAAATCAAAATCACCCTGAGATATCACCTAATCCCAGTGAGAATAATTCACATCACAAAATCTCAAAGCTGCAGATGTGGAGAGAGGGGAACATTTTTACGCAGCTGGTGGGACTGTAGACTAAGCATAACTTAAATGTGCACTGGGAAGCTAAAAATATTGTGATGTGCTTTTTTTGCAATATTCAGTTTACTGCACTACTCTAGAGGGGAACCTGCAATACCTCTGGGTATGTTTGTCTGTATGTACATGTGTGTGTATACATATTTACAAACATATCATCATACCATACAAGGACATTCCCACTAATTCATATAAGCTTTAACTTTAATCTCACATGTGGACAGGAAAATGCAACGAAAAATAAAAATAATTTGCCAAAGACCTAGGAATATATACAAAATGCAAATTAAAATTTAAATTAATGGTTTGTTTTCCTTTTCACATTATTTTCCTTCTTTTGTGTGTCCCAAGAACTTGAAGTCTTCATTTAGTGATCTGTGTTACAGTAAGTAATCTCTACCTAATTTATGGTAGTGGAGCACAGAGCTGTACTGAGCCAGTCCATGATTTTCCATCATTCTAGGCAATCTAGGAACTAACAGAGGAAAAACAAAGTACATCAATTATTTTCCTTAATTGATATAGTTAGGAATGCTGTAGGTATTTGGGGAAAATATAGTAAGGAAGCAAGTTGAAGACAATTTCAACTGTGTCACCATTAAGCAAACTAATGAAAATTGGATATTAGTGAGAATTTGTACCCACTGGATTAAATTCCACCAAACACTAGAAATTTCTGTACAATTTTCAGTTATGAAAAATGATCATATTAATTTATCATACACAAAATTAAGTTGGATCATCTAGAACTTTCAAAATAATTCTAATCATTATTCACTTGTCAAGGGTGCAAAGCAGACTGCATACTATTGGTATCAATACAAATTGTTATAACTTCACTGAAAGGCAATTTGACAATATTTTGAAAAGTTTTCAAAAGTTTTCAGAAAATTATACAGAGTTTCATGTTTACTTTTTCCACAATACTTAATTAGACATAAATGCAAAAATATATATACCAAATTAAATCATTGCCACTTGGTTTAAAGGAACAAGTGGTTGGCAATAGGAAATGCATTAAATAGTTTTGTATACTTGGAAATACTTGGAAAAATGAATAGCTATCAAAAAATCATGTTGCATCCTACTTCAAAATGTGGAAAATATACATTCTATGTTAAAATAATGCTTGTAACATATAATATGAATTTTGAGAGTGATAATCATTGTTGACAAAAAGTAAGTGATCTTTATTTTCTTTAGTTATATTAATCCCATTCATGTATTTTCTAAATAAAAGTGAATATTTCAATTATTTCAAAATTATATATACAACATATGTGAAATATATATATAAAACAATGCATATATATGTGTACATATATCCACACACATATATTCATAAAGTCTTTGCTAATAATCCTATTCAAAAATATTTTTCCTATTAAATTTTGAGAAAGCCTTGGATGAATTTCATATTGATAACTGAATATCTGACATTATGATATGTCAACCTGGAACAGGCGTATTTAAACACAGGAAAATTAGTCTAAGTATATCTCAGTTTCCAAATTGAAAATAATGATAATAATAAGATACCATAAACCATAATGTGCATAATTTGTTATAAAGCTTTGTTTTAGTCTAGAATGACAATAATATCAAACATATTTACATTTCAAGAGAATCCAAATCACTAAATTCTGAAGAATGAAATAGTACTTATAGGTCAGGAGGTCATAGTATCTAGATTCCAGAATGTTTTTCCAATTTATATCTACAAATAGTAAGAGAAAAATATCACTCTCCTTATAGTTGTTTATGCAAAACAATTTTTCAATATCTGAGAACAATATATTTCTAAAAAAAGTTATACTCCTTCTGCATTGCTTACCAGGTCATCTCTTTGTGGAAATGAGAGCTATTTGAGAAACAGCTGCAAAGGAAACTTGGAATATGAAATAATTGTTATTTAATAATACATATGGTTGGCTCGGCGCCTATAGCTCAACCGGCTAAGTTGCCAGCCACGTACACCTAAGGTGGCGGGTTCGAATCCCCAGCCCGGACCCGCCAAACAACAATGATGGCTGCAACCAAAAAATAGCTGGGCGTTGTGGCGGGCACCTGTGGTCCCAGCTACTTGGGAGGCGGAGGCAAGA
>CAUYTI010072727.1:0-21358 GCA_963575145.1 Galago senegalensis
ACTCAAATTTGCAGGCTCGGCGCCTGTGGCTCAAGTGGCTAAGGCGCCAGCCACATACACCTAAGGTGGCGGGTTCGAATCCAGCCTGGGCCCACCAAACAACAATGATGGCTGCAACCAAAAAATAGCCAGGCGTTGTGGTGAGCACCTGTGGTCCCAGCTACTTGGGAGGCTGAGACAGGAGACTCACTTAAGCCCAGGAGTTAGAGGCTGCTGTGAGCTATGATGCCACAGCACTCTACCCAGGGGGACAGCTTGAGGCTCTGTCTCAAAAAAAAGAAAAAGATCGCAGTAATTTGTAGCTTCTGAATCAATCTAAATGATCAGTGTGGCCTAAGCCTCCCCAAACTCCCTCTTATAATGATAATGCTATTTGCAATCAGGAGCAAAGAGGTCTTTCGTGCATAGCATATGCAGAAAGGTTCTTTTGGTTTTTGTTTTAAGTCCTGTCCCGTGGGAGTTGTAACAGTGTAGTGGAATGCTTTCTCTTACAAACATGACTTTTATCTCTCCCTTTAGTAGGATCTACAGCCAACCTACAGTTGAGTTACTTCTAAACAAGTGACGCCTCATAGTTAAGTTACCCCTAAAGCCAGAGTTGGATGCAAGCCCCACAATGGTTCTGAATGAAAAATTCTCAAGTTTTATTTTTTCTTTTTGAGCGTCAGCTGATCCATTGGAAGGGATTCTAAGCTGTCTTATAAACCATGCCCTCTTAATTCCACTGGAGGTGTCCTTGTCAGGTTTAGAATCGATAGCTAGTTACCAGTAGAATAGTCGTAGTCCTTGTTAACCTGACAGTCATATTATTTCTCTGAGTCCACAACAAGTAATTTGTATAAAGAAGAATATCAGTATATAATGGGTGACTAGATTGTTACCTGTAAAATAAGGGACAAATCATTTCTTTATATGCAGAGTTCCTTTAATAAGAGTCTCAAAGTTTTATGCAAAGACTGCAGTTGGTGAAGTTTCCTTGTTTTACGGCTACCCAGCATATCCAATTAAGAATTAGAAATTTACTTTCCTAAAGATGTGGAGACTGGCATTGTTAGAAGGCGGAGTCCAGCCTCCCAGTGGCTGATGGATCGTGCTGACCTCTATTGTCAGGACTTGCTGGGAAGCTGCAGTATCTTCACTCGATTGTGACGGCTTTTAGGACTCCACTCACTGTTCATCAAAGAATCTCTGACATACGATAAACGTGTTTTTGATAAGACTATCAGTTTTATATTAAGAATAATCAGATAACCCATCCCTGCCACTTCCAGCACCTTTACAAAGCACTCACCTATCGTATTTACAATAAACACCTCTGCATCTGTCTTTTGGACTCTCGTGGTGAGCCGTGTTGAATGTTGGGGTTTGTTTAGCGTTTGTTTACACGTCTATCCCAGTCTGCTCTCAACATCACGCAGCATGTTGGTTGCAAATGGTTTCTGAATCTCTGTTTCATGATATTCTTGAAATGTTTAGGAAAAGATCAAAGAATTCAGTAATCAATAAGAAAAAGATGGTTTGAAAAAAATGTACCACTAAAAAAAACCCCATGAAATGGGACACTGGTTATTTTGATGATTTAAAGAAGATCCTTTTTTTTTTTTTTTACCATAATCAGCAATTTGAATTTCATTTCCTATTCCTCAAATCTGTGCTCAGCAAATCTTTGTTAAGAAAAATTTCCTAAATGGTGAGTATGTTTTCCCAAGGGCAAATCACATACATAGACCAGCTAGAAGCATTAGTAAAGAAATAGAAAAATATTTTTGCTTCCTTCATTTCTGGTTATACTTGGGGTCAGGTTTGCTGTTCCTTCCTCTAGGAAGTTCAACCAATATATAATAAAATTGCTTTAAGAACTTCTGTAAAAAGCAAAAGAAAGAAAAAAGTTGAAAGAACAAATCTATAGTTTGGGGAATAGATTTGACTTTGAAGCAGTCTCAACCCAGAAGGTTCATGGTTTACAGGCTCCGTGACCAAAATGGTACGACCCTTGCTATCATTTAATTCATTCTGTTTTCTAACTTAAGAGTATTATTAAGTCATTACCAGGAAGTGTTTAAAAGACCATTATGCCAAAGATAATTTAGTTAGAGAAGTTCCTAGGAGAATAACAAGTCTGTACCTTTTAACTTTTTATGTTTTGTAATTTTTGGATTCATATTTCAATAATTTGTTTCTGTTATCACAGTATATAAATCCTGTACAAATATTTCTTAGCATGACTGACTTTGTTTCTAAATACAGTAGAACCTCCATAGTTGACCACCTCCCTCCACTGACCACCTCCTTAAGCTGACCTAATTTTCATAGACTGGACATGCACCACATGTATGTATCCATACAGTAGGCCTAGTTCCTTACGTTGACCAGTTTGCTACAGTCCCTTGGGTGGTCACCTTAAAGACGTTCTACTATAATTAAACAAGGGGAAATATTTTTTGTGGTAAGCTGTTGACATTTGTAAGAAAATTGTTTTGCTGAAGGCCTTTAAAGAGCACTATTATTTCACAGCAGTTAATGACTTATTTATGTAAGTCAAAGGAAAATGAAACTAGGTGGTATGCTCCCAATTTTCAACCTCCAAAATGTAATTTTATTGTCTTAAATTAAGATTTCATTTTCTGGCCTGTGTCAAAGACTTCTCTATCTAAAATATGGACCACCACCCCCCACCCATATTTTAATTGTATGGAAAAGTACCATCAAAGTTGATCAAAAGGATTTTAAAAATCCTTACCAATTGTTTGTCAGATGTTAAAGTCTTGTGCTTACTTTAACTTTATTTATGTTATCTTGTTCTCTTGCTGGTTATTGGCAGACTCAATCTTTCTGTTTTCACAAAGAACTCATGAAGAGGACAATAGGGAAACCCACGTATGCCTTTGAGGCTAGGGACTATGTTGTAAGTTCACCTGTGACGGCCAGGTCACGCAGTCACGGCGCAGCCACTAACCCCATTCAGAGCACCAAGACTGGGGACCCACCTGCACTCTGTTATGCTTCCATAACAGAACTGGACACCAGGGGAAAAGCATAATTGCATAAATTCAGCCCTAGGCTACTTCAGCTGAAAAATTTGCATAAAATAAGGAACGAAAAACTTCCTAATCATAATTATACTTTGTAATAACAGCCGTGAGCTGAGCTTGTTGTTTTTGATTTGGTTTTTTTTTTCCTCCTCTTTTTGTTCTAGTTCTGGTAAAATCCTTTACCAGCTTGTAACTGCCATTTGAATTGTCATTGGTGCGATTTTATAGCAGAATCCGCCCCCATGAAACGCAGCTGCGGAACATGGTCGCGGAAGAGTGACGCTCTTACAGACGGCAGTTGCCTGGCACAGGTATCCACAGAGATGGGTCCGTGTTTGTAACGAGTGGATCCATAAGCAGGTTATGCCATAAAGCTTTGAAAACCAAAAAATGTATATCTCAATGAAATTCGAGCAAGTTCATGGAGTAGTAACACGATTTTACTTGGGTGTCTACCACGTACGCCTCCGTATTGATTTTCACCGTCCCCCTTCTTTGTACTTGAGGTTAGTACCTGTGACTGTCCAATAACACATGGACCCACCAGCTCTGTGTCCCCCGCATGTGTTATTGACGCCTGTGGCTCCCAAGGCTTTTTGATTGTCGCCTGAAACTGACAGCTTTTTTAATTCTTCAGGTGTCTAGCAATGCACTTAATGAAATCTGCAAAATTATTCTTTCAGCCAATAAGTAGCTTTCTAGTTTTAAGTGATCTAATTGGCTAGCTTACAGCTTAAGACTGGAAACCAGTTTATAACTGTTAATAAAGAATTCCCCATCCCGTGCTTCCTGTAGACAAGCTACCACTGTCCACTTCAGAAAACTGGATTTGTCTGAGAATTCAGGATTTCCTATTTCTGTTGGGAATTATATCCAATCCTAATGAGATGTTTTAATTATGCAGTGGTAATCTTCCCATACAATACTTTGATGTTAGAATTCTGTGTTTGGAATGCTTGAGCAAGACTATATAGCTTCAAGTAACAAAAGTAGCCAAATAAAGAGCAAATAGTATATACCTAGTTGAAATGTTGGTTCTTTGAATTTGCAATGTTTGGCAATAATGTGTGAGAAATGTTTGTACATGTTAGCGCGCTTCATAGGAAAGATATTTGGAAAGTTTTCTGCGCTGCACCATAAGTGTTGTCTGTATGTATGACAAACTCAAATTGCGTTGAATCATCTATGCTAAAGTTCACGGGAGGGCTTAGCAATTACAGACGGCCCACAGGAAAGAAACCAGGAATGTGACATTTATACATTCCCACTCCCTAAAAAAAAAATTTGTCTCATTGCTTCTTTCCTTCCTCATCGGGTCAGTTTTTAAGAAAAGGTATTCTCAATTTACAAAGACCTATCAACTATTGAGTCAATCTTAACAATTAGATCTTAAAGCCAAGTGCAGTGGCACACACCTGGCCACCTAGCACTCTGGAAGGCCAAGGTGGGAGGATTGCTTGAGCTCAGTTCAAGACCAGCTTGAGCAAGAGCAAGATCCCATCTCTACTAAAAATAGAAAAATTAGCTGGGTGTCATGGTGGGCACCAGTAGTCCCAGCTACTTGGGAGGCTGAGACAAGAGAATCACTTGAACCCAGGAGTTTGAGGTTGCTGTGAGCTAGGCTGATGCTGCGGTACTCTAGCCTGGGCAACAGAGTGAGACTTTGTTTCAAAAAAAAGAAAGAAAGGGAGGGAGGAAGGGAAGGAAGGAAGGAAAGAAATGTCAATGTTTAATTTACTAGAGTCCCTTAAGATAAAAATATTACAGCATGTATGTCATGGAAATAATTGGTATTGGTATTTAGACTCTTTTTAATCTGCATAAAACTTCCCATGGGGAATCTGATGAACCAGGCTGTGTGATTACATTTGTCCGTTATCGGCATCAATACATCACCAGCTACAGGCTGACTTCAGTTCCCCTCCAGGCCGAGGCGACCGACACAGACCTGTAGCAGAAACTCTCCTCTTCTGCCTGGTCTTTGCTCTGGCAGTGGGGCAGCCTGAGAAAGATTTCATTAGGGACCAGCCCTTCTTGTAAACTTTTGCACAGATCTGCTACAAGTTGTCTTCATAAATCAACCAGGTGAATTTATGTGTTATTTTAATATGGTGGAATTGACTGAGTTCCTCTTATTCTGATGTGTTGTTTTTTCCCCCCCTTTCTCTCTCTCTCTCTCTCTCTTCCTCTCTCTCTTTTTTACCGTTACCTCTTCAATTTTTACATGAAGCTTTCTCTCAAGCTGGTAAGCACAGTTATTCCTTGCATGTCCTGAGTCTGACCAGGTGTTTAGTGTCTGTTTTGTGGATGTTGTGCCCTGTGCACTTTATCTTCTAAGTTAACTGTTAATTTGTGTTTCTCTTATGTGGGCTTCTGTTGGTGTTTCTTTATTAGACCTTTGAAATACAAAGGTCTGGAATCTAATAGAGGTGATCTCAATCTTTCCAAGTTGCTAAAAAAATTAACGCTTAACTCACGATTGGGCTTTCTTTATTATTGAGGCCTAAAGCGGATGGCAAATGTTAATGAACTGTCTGTAGTCGTGGTTCTCAACCTCCTTAATGCCCCAACCCTTTAATACAGTTCCTCATGTTGTGGTGACCCCCCCCAACCGTAAAATTATTTTCATTGCTACTTATTTTGCTACTGTTACGAATTGTAAATATCTGATATGCAGGATGTATTTTCATTGCTACAAAAGGGTCGTGACCCACAGGTTGAGAACCGCTGATTTATAATCATAAATATTAAATCTGAAAGAGATAGTTATTGGAACATTTTTAATAAAAATAAATTTAATAGTTGAAAAATGTTCCTCCCTGGGAGACATGGAAGTAGATGAAAAACTCTGGGAACCTGAGATTTAGGGCCACCCATAAGCACAGGAGAATGTGGTATCTTTCAGGTACTACATCGATACATTGGCACCCTGCACACAGCTGATTCAGGAGACCACAGGATGACTCCGTGGAGAGTAAAAAGAGCTTCCTAAGCCTTTTTCGAATTATTTACTTAGTGTTTTGTGTTGTTTCTACTTAATTACATAGCGCTAGTAGACAAACCAAGCATTAAACCTGTTAAAAGAAACTTAACAACATCACCCATAGCAGTGTGTATAGTCATCTCAAAGGCCACACCTGAGAATGTTGTAAAATAATGGCCAATCATGAGCTGTGACAGTTCAACCACGAGTGAGATCAGCACCATATACGCTGCTGTTGATCTCCTAGGATAGTATTTTATGGTGATTTTTATGTGTACATTTATTTATTTATTGAGAGAGTCTCACTATGTCACCCTCAGTAGAGTGCTGTGGCATCACAGCTCACAGCAAACTTAAACTCTTGGGCTTAAGCAATTCTCTTGCCTCAGCCTCCCGAGTAGCTGGGACTATAGGCGCCCTCCACAACACCCGGCTATTTTTTGTTGCAGTTGTCATTGTTGTTTAGTTGGCCCGAGCCAGATTCGAACCTGCCAGCCTTAGTGTATGTTGCTGGCGTCATAACCACTGAGCTAGGGGCGCCGAGCCTTTGTGTGTACATTTATGTGTGTGAGTGTGTGTACATACATGAATACACACAATTTTTTTTCAGCCTGACCCAACCCAAAAGTAAAAGAACATTTTAGTAAACATTTATTTTTTTATTTTTTATTTATTCATTAATTTTTTTTTATTAAACATTTCTTAGCCTGTGAAATAAAATCCTGAGACAGTCTTGAATTGAGGTCTCTATAAGAAGGAAAGAGGTCTAGGCACTTAGCTGAATCAGGGAGACATTGGATCAGTCAACCAGGAGTCTTTCCCAGCTGTCTGCATTTCTTTCGTTGGGTGCTGGCGATGAGAGGTAATATTTTCAGGCAGGGCTTGTGCTATGGGGGAAGCTACCTATGAGCAAGTGTTTTATCTTATTAGCATGTAAAACAGGACCATCTTACAGAGCTCCCGCCATATAAAACACCCATGTATGCATAGGGTCCACTCTCCATACCAGTCCCACTTGGGATAGCCAGTCGCTTTGTTTTTTTGTTTGTTTTAAGTCATCAGTACAGTGCCTGTCTCTTACAGACTTCTTGTCACCTGTTCGTATCCAGGGTAAACTGTACACCTGCACACAGGGCAGAGCTGTGCCATCCGGCATGGCAGCCACTTACCACAGGTGGCTACTTAATGTTAATTAATTAAAATTAAATACATTTTAAAAATTCACTTCCACCGTTGCACTAGCTACATCTCTATTCTAGAAAACATGCTTATTGGGAAAAAACTGAAATCACTTTTCCTCAGCTCTCACACCATAGCAACCGTCAACTCAGAGATCTCTGTGACTTTCCCCCACGCACCAAGCCGCAGCTGGTGTCCTCTGATTCAGTTTGGTTCTGATGCCATCTCCCGGGAGATAGTGTCCGATCCCACGGGTTGAGGGCTCATTCCCACAAAACCACCTTCTTCCATTCAGGCCTCCAGAACTCCTCAGAAACCAGCTCTAAGCTGGGGTTCCCACAGCCCCCTCTTTGGGTTTGAGCGGCTCGTAACTTAGGGAACTTAGGGAAACCTCACCTGTGTTTACCAGTTTATTAGAAAGGATATTACAGGGGCTACAGATGGGGAGCTGAGTAGGGTGAGGTGTGGGGACGGGGTGCTGAGCGTCTGCACCCTCCCTGGGTGCCACCCTCGGGGGACGCTCCCCATGTTCAGTGTCCAGAAGCTCCGAGGACCCTGCCCTCGAGGGCCTTTTATGGAGACTTCACTGGACAGGAAAGGCTGCAGCAGGGACGAATGTGTTGAAAAGTTGTCAGACAGGGTGGGAAACCAGCACGGCCTGTCTGTTCAGATTCTTCTTGGCCTCTGGGGCCGCCTTCCTTTTCCCAGATACAGGGCAGGACCCTCTCTGGAATGAGGGTCTCATGACCCACAATCAGATTAGCACTCTGCCTCGAGCAGGTGAAATATGGGCAAGGAAGGTCAGAGAGAGAAGTTCTGTTTCCGGAGGCCTGCTTAGCCCCCCAACATATAACAGGAGACCATAACTAGGACGCCGGGCAAGTTATTATGTATATAAACCCATATATATACATCTTAACAGCACAGTGCTGGTCTCTTTTAAGAAAATTTAATGTGAGCACAAAGTATTTCCCTTTAAAATGATTGAATTAAACAAATAGAAAAGCTGCTGTAATAGCTCAGGTTTTAAATATTGTCACTTTTCCATTGTATATGGAAAAGAAAAATTTTACATATTTTTATATTAAGGATTAGTTTTGATTCATATTAGTTTAAGTCAAATTAATCTTCCTTCATTTGGTATTAGAAGTAGGCTCTTTGACCGGGCACAGCAGCTCACACCTGTAATCCTAGCACTTCCAAGAGGCGAAGTGGAAGGATCACTTGATCTCAGGAGTCCAAGACCAGCCTGAGCAAGAGCAAGACCCTGCTTAAACCAAAAATAGAAAATCTAGGTGGGCATTGTGGTGGGCGCCTGTAGTCCTGGCTATTTGGGAAGCTGAGACAGGAGACCCAGGTTGCTGTGAGCTAGGCTGAGACCACAGCACTCTAGCCTAGCAACAGAGTAAGACACTGTCACAAAAAGAAAAAAAAATAGACTCTGTCATTCTGGTTTCATTCAAATCCTATCTCCCCACACCTATCCCCACACACACTGGAGGGTAAAGGCCTCCAGTCTGAATGTCTCACAGGTGAGTCTTTAAGAAGATGAGCAGAAAGGTCTTTACATGGCCTCTGTGTCAACTGTTTGCTGAATCACACGCTTCCCAGCACAGCAGCCTGGCATTTTGAGATAATCAGCCTAGGAACTCAGTCACAAGCCCCCGTGTAAGCTACTTGGCAAATTCAGCTTGATTCTGGAATTACATTAACTGGGTCCCTTCTTTCTACCCAGCCCCAAGCCAATCCTGCCCTTGTTTTAAAAGAATTGAGGTTTTCAAATAAAATCTCCTTTGTAAATTCCCTGGCTTATCCCTGGTCAGGGAACATTTCTCTTTCTTTATGAAAATAGCTTCACTTAAGTAAAAGCACTTGATACCACAACTTAGCCGCAGCTTTCTAACCAGCAGGCATGCGCCAGAGTTTGCAAACTCACTGTCGACGTTTCCTATTTACAGTGCAGAGGAAAGAGAGCAATTGCTTTTGAAAAGCAAATAGAGATTTTGAAATATACTTTTTCTGACAGTTTGAAACCAGGAGAGGTCAATTTCGTACACTGTGGGAAGTTGGTTCCAAGGTTGGGAGGGCAGTCTGTTGAATCCTTAAGGGCTAGCCTAAAAAAGTGCCCCCCAAAGCGACCAGCCTTTCAGAGGCGGGCGTGGGGTCGGGTTCTTCTCACCCACATCCTCTGAGGATCATGGTGTCCCAGCTGTCACTTCACAGGGATGGAAACTTTTGGCCACAGCCCCTTCTGAAGAGACAGGAAGGAATACTCAGACTAGGAGAAAGGCAGCAGCTGGACGCAAAGCCCTTGATGGGAATTGTATTAAGGAAACACAAACTTCCTTAAAAGTTCAGCATTGCCCAGACACTGGTGGTTAATTAACACTTTGTAGGAAAATGCAGAAGCATCTGGCTCAAAATTTGTTTTTTATGGACTCTCACTGCAGTCAGAACTATTTCTTCCTCTCTCTCCTCCCCCTGCCTTTTCAGGGGCGCTTTGGCCAGCTCGAAAGGAATATGGAGTGGTGTGTGGGACTTCTGCGGTTTGCATGCCTTGATTTTTGCATCTCAGCTGGGTGCAGTGGGAAGGAGGCTAAGGTTTGGTGAAGCCACATGCAGAGGCCTCCCCCTCCTGTGTCTGCAGGCTTCGCTCGGGATCTTTTAGCACGGGGTACCGCCGGGCTTCCTGGCTTCTCATTTATGTTTGTGTCCACAGGGCGCGACTCCAGAGGACTTCAGCAACCTTCCACCTGAACAAAGAAGGAAAAAGCTACAGCAGAAGGTCGATGAACTAAATAAAGAAATTCAAAAGGAGATGGATCAAAGGTACAGTGGATCAGTGAGACCTACTAAGAAATTCCTGTTCGATTTGGAGAGATGGGAGGTCAAGTAAATGTAATAGAGATTTTCACAGTGTGTACTGTCGTGGATAGTGTAGTGAGCTGTTTATGATAGTCTGTGAGATTCACTTTTACAAGGTTTGAGAGGCTGAAGAGGAAAGATCCCTGGAGCTCAGGAGTTGGAGACCATTCTAAGCAAGAGTGAGATTCCATCACTACTAAAAATAGAAAAGTTAGCCAGGCATTATGACAAGCACCTGTAGTCTCATCTACTCAGGAGGCCGGGACAGGAAGATCATTTGAGCCCGGGAGTTTGAGGTTGCTGTGAGTGAGGCTGATGTCATAGCACTCTACCCAAGGCCACAGCGTGAGACTCTGTCTCAAGAAAAATAAAAGTTAGGATCCGCATATCTGAAATGACATTTTAGATGTTCCTCACAGACTTAAAACAGAGCTACCGTTTCTAATTGCCCAATATCATGTAGGAAGCTTTGTCGCTTGAGTGGTGGCCATTGAACTTGATTAACCTTTTAACCACTGTGACAAGACTTGTAGGTGATAAAATAAATCATTGAACTATTCAGTGACTATTATTGAACACTTAATGTGTACAAGGAAATGTTTGAGGCACTGAGGATAAAGCAGTGAACAAAATGTATAAAAACCTTTGTTGTCATGCAGCTTATATTTTGTGCAGAAAAAAAATAAAAGACAGCAGAAAATGGGCATGATCTGGGAAATTTTTTAGAAAAAAAATCAATTTTAAAAAGGCAAGAAAAGGGGCTGGATGAGGTGGTTCACACCTGTAATCCTAACACTCTGGGAGGCTGAGACGGGTGGATTGCTTGAGCTCAGGAGTTTGAGACCAACCAGCCTGAGCAAGAGTGAGACGCCATGTCTACTAAAAATAAAAAAACTAGCTGGGCATGTGGCAGGAGGCTAAGACAAGAGGATACCTTGAGCCCAAGAATTTGAGGTTGCTGTGAGCTATGATGATGCCAGGGCCCTCTACCCAGGGTGACAGAGTGAGACTCTGTCTCAAAAAGAAAGAAGGAAAGAAAGAGGGGGAGGGAGGAAGAGAAGGAAGGAGGGAGTCTTGCAATATGTAGCTTTAAAGCTCTGCTGTCTGCTTCTTGTAGATACTGTGGATTCAGTTTCTTAACAGTGGAAATGGCATTAGTACAATTTCCAAAGCAATTAACTGCTTCTTCATGAGGCAAACATACCCACAAGACCCAGGATGCGGATTGTAGCTTTAGTTTGCATGTAGAATGTACATATGGAAATACTCGGGATTTCTTTGTTTTTCCTGTTGTTTGGGCAAAGGGAGGGCAGGATTAATTTATGTTTCTTTCTTTTTTTTTTTTTTTTTGAGACAGTCTATCCAATGTGCCCTCAGTGGAGTGCTATGATGTCATAGCTCACAGCAACCTCAAACTTCTGGGCTCAAGTGATTCTCTGATCTCAGCCTCCCATGTGGCTGGGATTACAGGCACCTGCCACAGTGCCTGACTATTTTTAGTGCCTGGGGTCTTGCTGTTGTTCAGGCTGGTCTCGAAACCCTGAGCTCAAGCAATCTGCCCATCTTGGCCTCCGGAGTGCTAGGATTACATGCATGAGCCACTGTGCCTGGCCTAATTTATGTTTCTCATTCGCCGGAGGTAATAGGGAAATACCATCCAGAAAAAACAAATGAAATTTAAAAGTCAGCCTCTGGATTATATAGCCCTGGCTAGCAGAATTCTTACAGAGAATTTCTAGAATGAAAGCCGATGTGAAGATGGTCCCTTCAAATCTACACTCAGAGATAATCTCGCCACATTTCCACTCATCCAGCTTTCAAAGTGTTGGAATATTAATGCATTTTTAAAAAGCCTCCTGCACTAAGTGATTATTGCAAAAATAAATTTATGTGAGTTGTCAGGAAAAAACAAAACAAAACAAAGTGTTGGAATATAATTGGCCAATGGCAGTAGCCTTTACTGTGTTCTGCCTGTTCTTTTTTTCAGAGATGCCATAACCAAAATGAAAGATGTCTACCTAAAGAATCCTCAAATGGGAGACCCAGCCAGCTTGGATCACAAATTAGCAGAAGTCAACCACAATATAGAAAAACTCAGATTAGAGACCCAGAAGTTTGAGGTATGAAAACTCTTCTTGAAAAGCTTTGTTGGAAACAAAGAAAGAGGAATAGGGCCCGCTCTGTGCAGGGTGTTCCGGAAGCCGGCAGTCTTCCCTGGGAGAGGTGCTGCCGGGACTGGCCGGCTGTTCCGTAAGTTACAGCAAAGGAAAAATACAGTTACCTGCCCAGTGCTCTGCTTTTCAGCATACTCAGTTTTAAATGTGTCTCTTAAAATTATGTTGAAAGTTTTGTATGTGTGAAGTATTGTCTTTTAAGTATCTCGGTTAAGTTTGTTCTATTTCTTTCTTTTCTTTTTTTTGAGACAGAGTCTCACTTTGTCACCCTTGATAGAGTGCTGTGGTGTATTAGCTCACAGCAACCTCAAACTCTTGGGTTCAGAAGATCCTTTTGCCTCAGCCTCCCAAGTAGCTGGGACTATAGGCACCCGCCACAACGCCTGCCTATTTTTTGTTGTAGTTGTCATTGTTGTTGTTTAGCAGGCCCAGGCCGGGTTCGAACCTGCCAGCCCCAGTGTATTTGGCTGGCGCCCTACCTACTGAGCTGCGGGTGCCGAGCCAAGTTTGTTCTGTTTCATTGCATGTTAATAGAATTGGGAGTGTTGGCTCATCCATCAGTTCAGTGATTCAAAAAGGCAGTGAAAAAAATCAGCTGAAATATGTTAGCATTTGTTCAAAGGACCTATTATGGAAAGGTTATATATGTAAAAATTGGCAGGAAACACAAATAATAAATGTGTTAAGAAAGGAAAACTCGGCTCGGCGCCTGTGGCTCAAGCGGCTAAGGCGCCAGCCACATACACCTAAGGTGGCGGGTTCGAATCCCCAGCCCGGACCCGCCAAACAACAATGATGGCTGCAACCAAAAAATGGCCAGGCGTTGTGGCGGGCGCCTATGGTCCCAGCTACTTGGGAGGCGGAGGCAGGAGACTCACTTGAGCCCAGGAGTTGGAGGTTGCTGTGAGCTGTAATGCCATGGCACTCTACCCAGGGGGACAGCTTGAGGCTCCATCTCAAAAAAAAAAAAAAAAAAGAAAGGAAAACTCAAAAGCTATAAACCCACTACCCCCAGCAGATTTAAAGACTAGAGTGGGGCCAGTGCTAATTCCAATCTAAATAGATCATTTCTAGCAATGAAGGGTCAAATTTGACTTTTTTTTTCATTTGTTTTAGAATCTGTCAACAAGTTATTAATGTTGCTTTGAGCTTTTGGAACCTAGAAATATTACTCTCTGATCATTTTTATTCCTTTGCCTTCTTTATACTATTTCAAAGTTTGCTGAAGATAATTTTATCCGCTTTAATTTCCTATGTATAAGTTTCATCACTATTTTTTATTATGTATTTATTTTATTCCAGATTAATGTGAGGGTACAAGCAATGTTTGCGTTTGTCAGGTAGAGTCCCTCTGGCAGTTGTGTCCCGAACCCAAGAATGTACCATATACCCTTACATTGTGCCCACCTGGTGGGAGCACACCTCCCTCCTTTCCTCTCCCCGCTTCGTGATTCCCCCCAGCTTGAATTGAATTGAGTTTTTCTCTTGTGTGGACGTGTATTAGATCAACTACGCGCTTCATATTAGCATAGAGTACGTTGGATACTTGCCTTTCCATTGTTGGATACTTTACTAAGAATAATAACTTTAACTCCATCTAGGTTAATACAAAAGATGTGAAGTCTCCATAGTTTTATGGCTGAATAGGATTCCGTGGTATACATAGACATACCGCAGGTTGTTAATCCATTCCTGGGTTAGTGGGCATTTAGGTTGTTTCCACGTCTTGGCCGTTGTAAATTGAGCTGCGAATGTCCCTATGATGAAATGATTTTTTCTTCTGGGTAGATGGCCAGTAATCAGGTTGCGGGATCAAATGGAAGGTCTAATTTGAGTTCTTCAAGGATTCTCTGAATTTCTTTCCAAGAGACTGCCTTAGTTTGCAGTCCCGTCATCACTATGTTTTAAAAAGTTGCTCTCCTAAAAAAACAGAAGTGTGGCTTTCAGAATGAGTCACTGCTTAAGTGTAGTTGTGCCCTCAGGTGTCCCAGGGTGACCTCATGATCGCAGAATTTTTGAAACTGAAGGAACTGGAAGTGACTGATCTAAGATCTCACCGCTGCTTCAGGCTGGAGGATGTAGACTAGAGCAGTGTTCTTTCAGCCACACTCTGGGCCCTGCGCAAACCTGAGTTTGAGTCTGCTCTCCCGCTTCAGGGCACATCGGAGTGACTGCCTTTGAGTGCATTCAGACAGCTGAGTGTGGAGGAAGGAGACACTCTGTCCCCAGCTGGACCTTCTGCCTTAGTTTAAATGATCAAGAAGCAGGCCCAACTCCATGGTCTGGCCTTCAGGTGAACTGAGGCCAGAGTCTTTTTTTTTTTTTTTTTTTATTGAATGGTAACTATGTACATTAATGCACTTCTGGGGTACAGTGTCGGGTTTTCACATGCAATCCGAAATACTTCCATCAAACTGGTCAACACAGCCTTCATGTCATTTTCTCAGTTATTGTTTTAAAACGTTCACATTCTACTCATAGAAAGATTCACTGGTACCCCTATAAGATAAACCTCACTGGCTAGGATCTTATTGAGAATTTTTGCATCTATATTCATTAGTGAAATTGGTCTGAAATTCTCCTTTTTAGTTGGGTCTTTTCCTGGTTTTGATATCAGGGTGTTGTTTGCTTCATAGAATGCATTGGAGAAGATTCCTCCCTCCTCAACTTTTTGGAATAATTTCTGCAGTAGGAGAATAAGCTCTTCTTTGAAGGTTTGATAGAACTCTGGTGTGAAGCCTCCCAAACTAGGGCATTTTTTCATTGGGAGATTTTGTATTGTTTCTTTCATCTCAGTGCTTGAAATTGGTCTGTTCAGGAGATCTATTTCTTCCTGGCTAGTCTAGGGAGAGGGTATCATTCCAAATATTGATCCATTTCTTTCACATTGCCCAATTTCTGGGCATAGATTTTTTTTGTATTATTCGGAGATAATCTCTTGTATCTCTGTGGCATATGTTGTTTTTTCCCCTTTATCATTTGTGATTAAGGTTACTAGAAAGTTTTACTTTTCTATTTCTAATTAGTCTGACCAAAGTTTTATCTATTTTATTTATTTTTTCAAAAAAACAACTCCTTGTTCCATTAATTTTCTGAATGATTCTTTCGTTTTCAATTTCATTAATCTCTGATTTAATTTTAGATATTTCTTTTATTCTTCTGGGTTTAGACTTAGATTGTTCTTTTTCCAATTCTATAAGATACTTTGTGAGTTTGTTGATGTGCTCTTTTTCTGTTTTTCAGATGTAGGCATCTAATGCAATAATTTTTCCTCTCAGAACTGCTTTTGCTGTATCCCACAGGTTTTGGTAGCTTGTGTCTTCATTGTTGTTATGCTCAAGGAAGTTAATGATTTCCTCTTTTATCTCTTCCTGCACCCAACTGTCATCAGCATAAGGTTGTTCAATTTCCATGCCTTTGTATGGGGTTGAAAGTTTTTGTTGATGTTGAGTTCCACCTTTAATGCCTTATGGTCTGAAAAGATACAAAGTAAAATTTTAATTCTTTTGAGGTTTTGTGTCCTAGAATATGATCAATTTTGGAGAATATTCCATTGGCTAATGAGAAAAACATATATTATTTAGCTTTGGGATGGAGTGTTCTATACACATTTATCAAGAACAGTTGTTCTAGGGTCACCTTATAGGTCCCTTGTATCTTTATTTGGTTTCTATTTAAAGGATCTATTGAGCTCTGTAAGAGGATTGTTAAGGCCCCCTGATATTATGGTGTTATGGAATATCATATTACTCAGACTAACTAAGGTCTGTTTCAGGAACCTTGGAGCATTTAAGTTGGGAGCATAAATATTTAGAATTGAAATGTCTTCTTGTATTTTCCCTTGAACAATATGAAGCATCTATCTTTGGCTTTTTTGTCTTTAGTTGCTTTAAATCCACTTATATCTGAAAATAAGCTTGCAACACCTCTTTTCATCTGAATGTCATTTGCCTAAAAAATTGTCTTCCATCCCTTAACTCTTAGTTTTAATTTGTCCTTTGAGGCTAAGTGTGTTTCCTACAGACAGCAAATGGATGGCTTGTGTTTTTTTATCCAATCAGCCAATCTGTGCCTCTTCAGTGGGGAATTCAAGCCATTAACATTTATTGAGATAATTCATAAGTGTTGATGAGTTTTATTCATCTGATTCTGTGAAAGTTCATTGCTAATATTTATCTTCTGCATCATTGTGGAAGCTAGGTTTTGTCCTTTAGTTTTTGGGTGCTTACTTTGCTGATGGTCCATTGTGATGGTCAGTGTATAGAACAGGTTGAAGTATTTTCTGTAGAGCTGGACTTGTTGTGGCAAACTTCCTCAATGTTTGCATATCAGGAAAAGATTTGATTTCTCTGTCACATTTAAAGCTTAGCAGGATATAGAATTCTGGGATAGAAATTGTTCTGTTTAAGTAGATTAAAAGTAGATGACCATTGTCTTCTGGCTTGAAAAGTTTCATTTGAGAAATCTACAGTCACCCTAATGGATTTTCCCAAGTAGGTCAATTGGCACTTACTCCTTGCGGCTTACAGATTTTTTTCTTTTTTCTTGACTTTGGACAGGCTCATCATGTCTTGGAGAAGCTCTATTTGAGTTGAGGTTACCTGGGGTCTGATATCCCTCTGAAAGGAGTGTGTGAGAATCTTTGATGGTATTTGGGAAATTTTCATTTATAATATTCTCTAGTATGGTTTCCATTCCCCTGGTTCATTCTTCTTCCCCTTCTGAGATACCTATAACTCATATGTTTGACTGCTTCATAAAGTCCCATAATTCTGTCAGTGAATGTTCTGCTTTCTCTCTTTTTTTTCTGCCTCTTTAACTATCTGAGTTATCTTAAGAGCTTTGTTCTCTACTTCTGATATTCTTTCTTCTGCATGGTCTAATCTGTTGTTGATACTTTCTAATGCCTCTTTAAGTTTCCCAATTTACTGCTTCAATTACTTTGGTTCTGCTATATCCTTTCTATATTCTTCATATTGTTCATCTCTTATTTGATTCTATTTTTGGATTTCCTTTGGTTATTTTCCACCTTCTCAGGAATTTCCTTCATTGCTTTCATCAGCTGCATTTTAAATTTCCCTTCTGTCATTTCTAACATTTCTTTATAGGTGTATTCCTCTGCAATAGTTACCTTATGGTCTTATGTTGGGGGTTGTTCTGTTCTGGTTTTTCATGTTGCCAGGATGTTTCTGCTGTTTCTTCCTCATGAGTATTTTCTTTCATCTGTTTCCTTGCCCTAATTTTTCTTTCATTTCCTCTTGCTCTTTAAGTTACCATGCCTCTGACCTAAAGTATTGATAAATTCTTTTTTGTATAGGACTAAAAAGATAAGATGGAAGAAAAGGAAGGGAAAAGAGATTTAAGAAAGAAAGAAGAGAAAGAATGGGGGTGAGTAAAAAGGAAGATTGACAAGAAGAAGAGAGGCACAGAAAGAAGGAGAGAGAAGTAATAAAGATGTACAGTAGGGTATTTGGACCCACACTTTAAAAACTCCCTAACCTCTGGGGGGACTGGGTTGGATGACTCCCTGGAGCTCTGTATCACATTGCCAGCCTAAGCAGATACTGTACCCTACTTCCACCAAATAGAGAGGAAAAACAAAAGTACTATAAATCAAACCAATACAAACAAAAAACATTATAAGATAAAATTGGGGGGAAAACAAAATAACAGGGGCATAAACACTAGTAAAAATGAAGTTCTTATTATTAAGAAAGGCAACAAGGAAAAATTATATTTATACTTAGAAAAATGAAGAACAAGAAAGAAAAAAAGAAAATTATAGGGGGGAAAAGTTGAAATTCAAAACAGGAAAAAAAACAAAGCTATATATGTGTGTGTGTGTTTATATATATCTTATTGAGCATTGCCTGGACAACATGTGATCTTCTGGGGTATGAGATGCTAATGACAATACTATACAAATGTATAAGATGGAGACTGGAGGCCTCTGTTGACTTCTTTGCCCTCAAACCCCACTGGGTTGAGAGCCTGAATCTCTCCTCAAAAGCCCCGCTTTTGGCTAAGCAGGGGCTTTCCCAGGAAAGTATTTGTCACTGGGATCTCCCTTAAAGTGGCTGCCCACTTATCAGGTATGCCAAAACCGGCCTCAGTCTAAGCCCCTGAGGGCCGAGGCTATAAGGCAGCTCTCCTACTGTCAAACAGTGAAAGCTCCACTCTTACCCCCAGAATCTCAGACTCAGCCTCCAGGCACCACTCAAAGTCACTAGATCACTTGGCCAAAGCCTTCCAGCATGGGCTTCACTCTGGGACCCTCAGGGTGTCGCCTACAAGGCAGCTCTCCCACAATGGCTGCATGGGGCCTACAGCCAAACAATGAAAGCTCTATTCTGGCCCAGCAAACTGATCAAAGTCACTTACACACTCGCCCACAGTCTCCCAAGGTAATTCAACCAAGTGCTGAAGTCCAAAATAAGAAAAAAACTGCAGGAAAGCCCTTCCCTGGCTGTGATCTCACTATTGCAGTAACTATAGCTGTGGCAGCTACCAAGGCCTCAGACCTAACACAACCACTTACCATGCCTCCACTGCTTTTGTCCTCCTCTTGGGGTCCAGAAGTCTCCTGCAGCCTTCCTGTTTCCCCAAAGGGATGTTTCTGGGCATAGCCCACAAGCCAGCAGTGGCTGGAGTCTTCTCTCCCCAATCTCACCATGCCCCATTGCAAAGAAGCTGTTATTCAGTGGCCACCTTGCTGTGCCTCCCTCTATCTTATCTTTTATGGAACAATAAGTAACTAAGCAAACATTTACTGAGTGTCTCCTCTGTGCAAGATCACCTGATTCCTTTGCAGTTTATGACTGTTTAACCTGGGAGACCAAGGAACGACAATTTTGATAGACACCTTTATAGAAGTAGAAGATTTGGGTGGCACCAGTGGCTCAAGGAGTAGGGTGCCAGCTACATATGCCAGAGGTGATGGGTTCAAACCCAGCCCTGGCCAAAAACTGCCAAAAAAAAAAGAATTAGAAGACTCAGTCCTATTCTCCAATGACAATGCTGCAAGTGTTACCACTACGTCTTTGTTTAAGGAACCCTTTCAGTATAAAAATATTGATTTGCAAAAATAAAAGCAATACTCCTGAACCGCCAAGATCTGAGACTCTGTTCTTTCCTCATTCTCCTACCAACTTTATGATTAAAAGCACACATTTGTCAGACAATCAATAAAGGAGGAGGGAGGATGGGGTATCTCTAGTCAGGAATTAGTACAAGTATAAAGAACCCAAATGAGAAGCAAATTCATGACCTCAGTATCTAGAGTCTAAGAAAATGTGTTACATGGTATTCATGGCTTCAAAATGGATGCTCTTAAGAAATATGTTTCCATTTAGAATACTTACATTATAGGTATAAGTCTTAAGTTGTACACAGTATGTCACCATAATCAGGGCATTCATATCCAAGCTGCTGAAAAAAGTCATCATTACTATTATTCTTATACATTGCCATCTGTAAAAATAAGATAAGGCTTTGAGGGGATAAAGTATGAGAACCTTTTCATTCAAGTTATTAGCCTATTCTTTTTTTTTAAATTAAAGTTTTTTAAATTTTAAGATAAGTGTATTTTAGTCTGGACCTGGTAGCTCACACCTGGAATCCTAGCACTCTGGGAGGCTGAGGGAGGCAGATTGCTTGAACTCAGGAGTTCAGAGACCAGCCTGAGCAAAAGTGAGACCCTATCCCTACTAAAAATAATGCCATGCTGTTATAGCAAGTGCCTGTAGTCCAAGCAACTCAGGAGGCTGAGGCAAGAGGATCACTTGAGGCTAAAAGTTTGAGGTTTCTGTGAGCTATGACACCATGGACCTCTATCCAGGACAGCAAACTGAGACTCCATCTTTTAAAAAAGTGTATTTTAACATGTTATTATAATAAATAGAGAGAGGCCTGGTGTACTTTTTATCCAGGTTGTTCCAATGGTTACATCCTTTGGGAACGGTAACAGTAATATTTTATTATCATCCAATCAAGGATTGGTAAAACTCAGGCTTATATCATTTTCTCACAATGTTTTAGAATTAAAATTCTTTTCATATAGGTTCAGATAGAAGATCCTTACTTGTAAGATCAGAATTATGTCACCCCATTATACCAATGATTTTTTTTGCAGTTTTTTGTTTGTTTGCTTGTCTTTTTAGCTGGGGCCGGATTTGAACCCACCACCTCTGGAATATGGGACTGGCACCCTACTCCTTTGAGCCACAGGCACTGCCTCTGATGATTTTTTAATTTCTAACTAACATAGTCTACACCAGAGTGGTGAGTCTAAAGCATGTCAGCAGTGAATAAAACACTAACTTTTCTATCAGAACACCACACTTGGGTGAGGGCTTAAAAACAGTCTCTGTAGAAAACACTTCACTTTCAATTATTGTTTCATAATAACTTAGTTTGATTATAGTTTTTGAATTGAAAGTAACTCACCCCCAAGGGGTGGAGCCAAGATGGCAGACTGCAGCCAGCTTTTCACAGAAACTCCCATCCAGAAGGAGGCTTAAAGAACAGAAGTTTACCAAGGGAGCTGATGGTTTGGAGCAGAACCAAGAAAGAAGATTGAAGAACACACTTCAACCTTCCTGAGGCAAGCTACGACTCCAAAAATACAATCCAAAGGTACAAAATCCACCACCAAGTGGATGGGAGTCCCCTCCCCCACAAGAAGGGCTCACAGTTTACTCCATGCAAACAAGCAAGCAGAGTTCAAACATCCTCCCATTCTATCCCACAGGACAGACCCCCTAAAAACTGAACCTCCTACCCCTGCTGGCATGCCTTCTGCCAGGCATAAAACTGTAAAACTGTATAAAACTGTATATATTCTCCACCTGCAACATTGAACTCCAAGGATTTCCCCCCTTCACCCCAACATCTGGAGGTTTGTTACCTATGGAGTCCAGATTATTGGGCATATCCTTGAAGAAGTGGAAGGGGAAAAGGCTGGTGCTGCTCTGTGCTGACTGTGGCATGTTGCGTGGAGGTTTCACGAGAGACAGACAGCGTCACTACAGGTGCAGTCTCGCATCTGGAATTATTATAGTGAAGGAGAGAGACTACCTCTCTGGTGGAAGTAGCAAAGCTTTATTGTTCAAGACCACCTTTTATAG